>CAIGRH010211699.1:0-14450 GCA_903798295.1 Fraxinus nigra | reverse complement strand
TTCAACAGAAAAACTGCTCCAACGAATTGGCCCCCAATTTCTTTTCATTCATTCCACCACTTTATTGAATGTTGAACAACAATATCAACAGGAAGACCCTCTCGATCCCATCAGTACACTTGCCATTCCTACTTAGAATCAAGGATACAATGACTGGTAGGAGGGGAACATTTTTATGTGTTAAACTTAGATGGTTGACTATTACAATTTAAAAGGTCGATAAAGTTAGTACCAGTATATGTTATGATGAAGCACGAAGAATGGAGAGATAATCTCCTGCCAAGAATCACTGACTTGATATCTGTTAAGATTAAAAATTAATTTTACATGGGCCCTTTCGTAATAAGTAATAAAACAAATTGCATTAGGGTTCCGAACATTTCAAAAAAGTGTTGTGTAGTCCCAAACTTTTCATTTTGACATTGCAATCCGTAACGTTGCAAAATAGGTGACAAAGACCTTCGGACGAATTCTGACGAAGGTCAGTTAGTTGACCAAAAAATTAGGGAGGGGATTTGATTCGAGCATTATTAAGGAGGGTAAAAATGGTCCGTCCATTTTTTCTCATCAAAAAACAATTAAAATAATTAGAAAAAGAGAAATAAAAAACTAAGAAAAGAATAAAAAAATTCATAATTCTTTTTAAATATGAACCTACTCCATCATGCTACCGTCGCAACGACACATCCCGTCCCCACCAGTTACTATCACCTATCTATCCTGCGAAACCATCAGTCCACACCTTTCAATCTCTGATGTCACGACAAATCCATATAATTTAGTACAGTTTCACACGAAATCCAGACTAAATTTCATTCTAATTTGTGGTACCAATCATTAAAATATCAATGGAATTAACGAATGATTTGTCCTCATATGATCAGGTAATCATGTAGAATATTTATTAATGCCCATGAACGATTAAATATACTATTACATTACATAATAGACATGTGGAGCGCATCCATCGACAGTCTACAATTTTTGACACTTTCACACTTCACATTCACGGGCAGATTTCTTCCACATTGGCTTATGTAATCCATTATGTACAATAATTATGTACATATAGATTTATCCTTATTTTTTTTTATCAAATTAAATTAAGCAAATTTCTTGTCAACATTAAACACGTGCCTATTAAATATGTTATTTTATACATACGCGATACATGCTTACATATAAATTATGTATTATATATAGGTATACTTATCTTGACTAATAGAAATTTCTTTTCGAGTATTATAGAATTAGCATTTCTTTCGCGTGGATTGAGGACCTTCATGGAAATCACATGAATACACAGTGTTTTCAGTCATGCATATATAAACCGGAAACTTTATAGATTTTGACAGTGACCAAAGATCCTGAATTTGACACCATTGATTGTGTGTAAGGAAAACCTAGCTAGAAATCCTCAAAAATGTATGCAAAACCCATTTCAGATTCAGACATGGCCCTTCTTCAGTCCATACAAAATTATCTTTTAAATGATTCTGATGAATCTTCTACTGACAACTTTACAGAAATAAGTTCATGCAATACACAAATTTGCAGCCAAAACTCAAGCTTTAACAGTTCATTTTCGCCAGAAAGCCCAGAAGGAATGCTAATATTTGATGATAATTTATGCTGTGATGAGATTGTGTCGGTAGAGTCGGAACCTGTGCGTGGAATCCACATGCCACCAGAGTGGAAGCAGTACAGAGGCGTGAGGCGGCGTCCGTGGGGGAAGTTTACGGCAGAAATAAGGAATCCCTCCAAGAAAGGCACAAGAATTTGGCTGGGCACATATGAGACGTCGGAGGATGCAGCATTGGCTTATGATCGAGCGGCTTTCAAGTTGCATGGCCCAAAAGCTCGGATAAATTTTCCCCATCTGATTGGCTCCAATGAATCGAAAGATTCGACACCCATTTCAGATTCAAACTTGACCCTTCTTCAGCCCATACAAAAATATCTTTTGAATGATTCTGATGAATCTCCTGTCGACAACTTTACAGAAATAAGTTCATGCAATGCACAAATTTACAGCCAAAACTCAAGCTTCAACAATTCGTTTTTGGCAGAAAGCCATGAAGGAATACTAACATTTGATGATAATTTATGCTGTGATGAGATTGTGTCGGAAGAGTCGGAACCTGTGCGTGGAATCCACATGCCACCAGAGTGGAAGCAGTACAGAGGCGTGAGGCGGCGGCCATGGGGAAAGTTTGCGGCAGAAATAAGGAATCCCTCCAAGAAAGGCACAAGAATTTGGCTGGGCACATATGAGACGTCGGAGGATGCTGCATTGGCTTATGATCGAGCGGCTTTCAAGTTGCATGGCCCTAAAGCTCGGCTTAATTTTCCACTTCTTATTGGCTCCAATTTTTCGAAGCCGGTTGAAGTTACAAAACAGAAGCAATCTTCGGAGGTTATGATATCATTTTCATTGCCAGAAAATGTCGGAACAAAGAAAAGGAGAATTGAGGTCGCTTGCTAATATGTTTTCTCAAACACGAAGATTTTGGAGGGATGATCTACAAATATGCTCAGATTTTAACAAAAATCGTAAGAGTGGAGTTCAACGTAGGGATCATAATCCTTTGATTGTAGTCGATCACATGTGGCAATTGTTCCTTATTCAAAATCAACGTCATTGAAATAATAAGTAATTAATTGCTAGAGATCATAAATAAACAGAATCACTTCTTTTTGAAAAATTAATTTGCACTACTCAATTAAGAGTTGACAAACTCCCATTAGCACGAAGAAAAATCATTCCTACAAAATTTTCAGCAATATAGTATTAAAAAAAAAGAAGAAAATAAAAACCGTACCCAGATCTAAGAAATTCCAATCTCTATGAAAAATGTGCCATCAACAGAATTCATTAACGATTATAGCACGTTGAGCTTCTTTCACAAAAATTAAGTTTATCTTTAGTAGATTTAGTTGAAATCAATAATTAATATTAACCATATATTTCTTAGAACCTACAATTTTTCAACCACGCAGCTTATGAATCTGTCAAAAATTTAATTTAATCACCATCAAACTGGGGTTAAATTCCTTTCTTAGATAGACAAAAGTGCTTCTTCTTAGCCATCTTAGGTAAGTTTGAATGTTTGATTGGAAGGGGTTGAAGAAAAAGGAGAGAAAAATTCACCTCAGCATTTTTTTCGATTTCTATAACTATCAATCGAATTCTTAAATTGCATCGTCCAAATTTTTTCGTTTCATTTTTTTTTTCATAAAATCTGAAAACTTGAATAAATTTATTTTTCAACCATCCCTAGTTAGGTTCTAGTTCATTCTTACTTTTTTTTTCTTTTTTCAAGCCTTTTTTTAATCAATCGCACCCCATATTGTGTCATCCAAGACAAACTAGCCTTAGTTCAATGTAACCTACGAAATGACTTCAATTCTCCTCTTCTTCGTTCCGATGTCTATTGTCAACACTAATGAAATAGTAAACTTGGATGATTAGCTAAGAATATTAGTCATCTTAACCGGATCCGACACATTAGAGCCAATAAGATGGGGAAAATTAAGTCGAGCTTTTAGGCCATGTAACTTGAAAGCCGCCCGATCATAAGCCAATGCTGCATCCTCCGACGTCTCATATGCGCCTAGCCAAATTCTTGTGGCTTTCTAGGAGAGGTTCCTTTTCTCTGCCGCAAACTTCCCTCATGGCTTCCGCCTCTCAGTTTCTACTGGGGTGGCACGTCAATCCCACGTTGAATTCCGATTTTTCGGCCATATTGTCGTAGCTTAAATTATCATCGTCAAATTTTAAAACTCCTCCAGGCTTTTTATTTTTCTGGAAAGTTGTCAAAAAAGAATTCATCAAAATCATATAGAAGATAATTTTGTATGAATTGTCAAATTGAAGAAGGGCCATGTATGAGTCTGATGTGGGAACTGTATACATTTTTGAGGACCCCAAGTCCTATGTTTTTCATAAACTCAAAGGGTTATTTATTCTCTGTAAAATTGTTTTAAGGTTTCTGGTTTCTGACTTTCTGTATATCTGAAATTAAACCCTAAGTTCTCTATTTCAGTTTGTAAAAATAAAAATTTTATAAAATGTTTTTATCGAGTGAGATTTTATCCCTTAACATGCTCTCACAAGATGTTGGCTCGTTTGAGTAGACCAATCTTGAAATTCGTATGCTCATTTTTTTTAGTCTTAATCGGATCGAATTGTTCGTTGGAGCTAAATGAGCTTTGATACCATGTTAAGATTTGAGATTCCATCTTAAAATGTCAACTTTATTAAGAGAAGTAGTCTAAACCCTTATAAATTAGTCTATATTTTCATCTGTATTCGATGTGGGATTTTATCCCTTAACAAAATTCACAATTCTTATCAACTTTCAATCACGCGTCTCGAAAATTTTTATCAGAAATTTTGTCGAATAATCCTTAGTAATTTCCATGAAGGTCCTTTTATCTATAAATTATTTTCAATTTATAAAAAAACGTGCAAATTAAGGACAAACCTTTTCATTGTATATAATTCAAGAGGAATAAATACTCGTATACATGTGTCATATAAAATTGCTGGCGAACCGCGCGTTTAACGTTGATAAGCAAATGGGCTTACTTTAATGTAATAAAAATAAATATTGTTTTTATTGATAGTTGTAAAATGTCACATCCAACCAAGTGAACAAAAAAGCAATAATTCAAAATATTAGTACAATAAAGGAAGAATCATCCAACTTGTGCAATCTCGATTCACAATTTCACGTCGAACAGTATCACATTCATCTATTTTAAAAATTATTTTTTAAATAAATAGTTCGAATTTTGACAACACCAAAATTATCATCAATAATTGTCAACAAAAATTGTACAAATTGGCAATAGCTTAATTCATAAACGAATTTAGGGCTTATCCATAATAGCCTTCATTTGCACTTATATGAACAATGCTTTATTTTATTTTTTATAATATTCAAGATATTATAATTCGTGATAGTCTAGACATGTCCAGGAGAAACCTTGACGTAACAATGCTTTATTTATTTTTAATATTCAAGATAATAAATAAATAATGCATACCTTTATAGAAACTTTATACTTACCTTTCAAGTTTTCAACAAAAACATAATTCTCAAAATCATGAATAATATAATTTACTTAGTCGTTAATTTCTAAAGTTATAATAAACTCACACGTAGCCTAAACCTTGTCTAATATTTGCCTAAGTGGCGAATCGAAAGTTGCAAAAATTTTGAAATATAAACTTGACAAAGAAACGAGACGAAGAAAGATGAATGCTTGATTTTTATTTTTATTTTTACATTCAGAACTTCGATTTGGGACATAATAAGATGGAGTCCGAAAACATTGTGGGTCGGTTTGTGGCTAGAAAACATTGTGGGTCGGAAATATAAACAACCTCACAAATATGAGAAAAACTCACGAAAAATTTTATTCAATTCAAAACTGCGGCCTCTAAGGATTTACAATGTCTTAAATAATCAAAACCCTAGTAAAGTTCGGAATAAATATTAAAAAAATAAAAAAACGATATTTTTCCATAAATGGAAAAATTTGAGATAACAACTAAAATAGAAACTCCTGAGATTCAGGATCATCCTCCAACAANTGATTTTTATTTTTATTTTTACATTCAGAACTTCGATTTGGGACATAATAAGATGGAGTCCGAAAACATTGTGGGTCGGAAATATAAACAACCTCACAAATATAAGAAAAACTCACGAAAAATTTTATTCAATTCAAAACTGCGGCCTCTAAGGATTTACAATGTCTTAAATAATCAAAACCCTAGTAAAGTTCGGAATAAATATTAAAAAAATAAAAAAACGATATTTTTCCATAAATGGAAAAATTTGAGATAACAACTAAAATAGAAACTCCTGAGATTCAGGATCATCCTCCAACAAACGGAATATGAATCCGAATTTTATTGAATAAGATATTACCAAAATAAAAATTATCATAAACGGCAAAAACGCTTAATTGAGGACTTAAACGATGTAATCTGTCCGAAATCTAACGTACGTCATGGCCAGAGGCAATGTGTTGTGGTCATTGACTCGTTTCCAATCAAATTAAACTAGCAATTCGTCAAAAACGAACAAACCAAAAGTTATCATAAAATCATTTCATTGCTTTGCAATCTCACTTCATCATGAACTCTAACTCCTTACGTACTTCATGAGTTAGACTTTTTTTGCAGGATTGAACTTACCTCATTGATCTTATGTTTGACCCCCATTTTTTCAAAATTCATTTTCAATTACATGTTTTCTCGTAAAATAATTTTACAATTAAATCGAAAGTTTTTCCTTCTTTTTTAATCATACACTTTCCAAAAAATCGCTAATTCAAAATACATTTTCTTACTAAATGGAGCTCAAAAGGGACTAAATAAAATGCAATCACATTTTTCTACCTAAGTGCACATTAGGTAGGTATCATCCTTTTTCAACCTTGCCTTAATGTGGGATGTTTTTTCCCAGCTTCAAGTTTACACGAATTTTTTAGAATACTGATTTTTTTATGTGTATTATATTTAAAAAAAATTAATAAATTATAGAAAGCCACGTCAACCACATGTACATGTCGTTAGTTGAAGATAATCTTATAATAAAATGACAAAGTGATATTGCCGACAAATTATATTTATTCTTGGATTCGATGATGTATGTGATAGAACTTGTTAGATAGTCTTTGTCAAATAATTACTACTTTGATGTAACACGTGCAATAAAAAAAGGTCTTATTATAATGAGAAGAAATAAGAGAGAAATTTGTCTTCCAAGTAAATTTCAATTATGGTACAACATTTATTTTTATTTATTTATTTTTGGAATTTGGAAGGCATCCCCTAAAGAACAAGGACATCTTAAACATGTTTGAGCTTCATTTTTATTAAAATAGGTTTTATAAAAAACAATTTTTTTTAAAAATAAAAGTAATTTAAGATTTATTAGATTATTCAAAGTTTTGGGAGCATATTATTGCATCGCTAATGCTCCATTTAACAAAGTGATTATTTCAAAAGCTAATATTACTGCACACAGGGGCAGACTCAGACAATTTTCTTATGAGGTCATTTAATGTTAGGTTAAATAAAAAAACTCAAAAAAAATAAAATTGTGGGTCATTTGACCCACACGACCCCATGTGGGTCCGCCCCTAACTGCACAGAGGAACTCAACAAAAATAAAATTGAAAACATCAAACGTTTGACATACATAAAGATTGCAGGTTTACATGAATAAGAAATATTTGATTTATTAAATAATAAAGCATGCATCGAGAAATGAAAATGTATAAAATCGTTATTACAAAATACATTTTCTTACTAAAATGGGGTTCAAAGACAAAGTGATATAAATAGAAATATTGCCGAAAAAATATTTATTCTTGGATTCGATGATGTATGTGATAGAACACATAAGATAGTCTTGTCAAATAATTACTACTTTGATGTAACAAGTGCAATAAAAAAAATTCCTATTATAATAAGAAATAAGAGAGATTTGTCTTCAAAGAAAATTTCAATTATGGTAGAACACACACACACATACATACATACATACATAGGACATCTCAAACAAGTTTGAGCCTCATTTTATTAAAATAAGTTTTATAAAAAGCATTTTTTTTTTTTGAAGAATATGTGATCAAATATAGAAAAAAATTGAATTTTACGATAAAATTATATTATTGAAATAATATGTAGTTGAAATATTATTTCTACCTATTCATTAGCCAAGCCATCAAACCTTGAGAATTTGAGTACGACTCAGCACATGAATAAGTAGAATGTTAAGTTTATATCTTTGGACTTTGAATGACTAATTTGTGAAGTTCGGTGATGAGCGTCAAACAATTTAAAATTTAATGCTCAAAGTGACTAAGTATAAAATTCAGTAACCATGAATGAAATTAATTTGTGTGCTCAAACTTGCCTTGCTCCACAAATATGGATGGTAATAAACCCCGAATCGCATTACACCCCCTGAATTCTTTTATTTTATTTTACTTTTGTATATTAATTTAAATCGTAGTTAGAAAATAAATAATTAATTAATTAAACAAGACGGTGAATGTGAATTTTATAATCTCAAGCAACTCTCAAAAATCGACAATGAGATGGGAATGATAATGATCATCTCAAATACTAAGATTAGGCAATATGGTCAAGTAGAGGGTCCAACTCTTCAACTTGCTGTACTAAGGTGCAGTGAGTTGGTTACTTAAATCATTCATTCGTAATAAGATTAATTGAGTATTTTAATGAATATTTTTTAAATGAAATATATATATAAAAAAAACTCATTTTCCCCTCCATATTTATCTCATTAAAAATACACAAAATAATTAACAAAATATAAATAAAAGATTAACAAAATAATTAAAATCCATAAAAAAAAGGGTTTTTTTTTTTTTTTTGTGTGTGTGTGGTGGGAAGTGGGGGTGGGTGGTGGTCGGTGATGGGTGGAAGCTATTGGGTGTGTGGGTGGTGTGGTGGAGAAGAAGAATATTTTCTTTCTAAAAATCTTTATCTATTAATTTTACATTATTTTCTTATTTTTTAATTGTATTAATTTTAATCACATATTTTAACAAATTCACAACTTTTTAATCGAATATTTTATCAATTTTTTTATTAAAATTTACTAAAAATTAATTCGTAGTCCCCCACCAATCGTGGGCTCGATACCAATCATACAAATATTCAATGAAGTTAACTAATGTTTTGTCCTCATGTCAGGTAATCATGTAGCATATTTTTAATATGGTCCCACTCTTATTTATTTATCAATAGTGAGTCAAGACAGTGCGACAATATTTTATATTATGCTCTGCTGCTTGGATGCTACATTTTTATTTGCCCAGTAAAGAAAAACCATAGTTTATATTATCATCACATTATTGAATTTATTGTCAACATGGAAGAATTTTTTATTGGAAGATTAAAGAATTAGCATAATTTTCACGTGATATATAATAGCAATTAATTAATATGTGAATTAAGGGAACTTCGTGGAAATCACTAGATGAATACTTACTGTTTTCTGTCATGCATATATAAACCAGAAACTTCATAGATTTTGATTGTGACCAAAGATCCTTAATTTGACACCATTAATTGTGTGTAAGGAAAACCTAGGAATCCTCAAAAATGTATGCAAAACCCATTTCAGATTCAGACGTGGCCCTTCTTCAGTCCATACAAAATTATCTTTTAAATGATTTTGATGATTTCCCTGTCGACAACTTTGAAGAAATAAGTTCATGCAGTGCACAAGTTTACAGCCAAAACTCAACCTCTAACAGTTCATTTTTTGCAGAAAGCCCTGGAGAAATAATATTTGGTGAAAATTTATTTTGTGATGAGACTGTGGCAGAAGAGTCGACGAAATCTGTACGTGGAATCAACGTGCCACTAGAGTGGAAGCGCTACAGAGGCGTGAGGCGGCGGCCGTGGGGAAAGTTTGCGGCAGAAATAAGGAATCCCTCCAAGAAAGGCTCAAGAATTTGGCTGGGCACATATGAGACGTCAGAGGATGCAGCATTGGCTTACGATCGAGCGGCTTTCAAGTTGCGTGGCCCAAAAGCCCGGCTTAATTTTCCACATCTTATTGGCTCCAATGTATCGAAGCCGGTTAACATGACGAACAAACGGAAGCAACCTTCGGAGGTTATGTTATCGTTTTCATTGCCGGAAAATGTTGGAACAAAGAAAATAAGAATCGAGGTCGCTTCCTAATATGTTTTCTCAAACATGGATTGTCATTAAAAAAAAAAAGAAAAAAAGAAAAGGGTAATAATAGACTAGCAAGATTATTATCCTACACTTAGAATAGATTTTGTATTTGTCACGTTA
Organism: Fraxinus nigra; assembly: GCA_903798295.1. NCBI lineage: Eukaryota > Viridiplantae > Streptophyta > Magnoliopsida > Lamiales > Oleaceae > Fraxinus > Fraxinus nigra. The sequence goes on along the minus strand of CAIGRH010211699.1, from coordinate 4,588 downwards.
TAGTAGAGTTATCAATCATCGAAATAGGAAAAATTGGCCAATCTTTTTGTGCACCCATAATGGGAGCCTCCCCTTTGAGGGTTTTTTCTAACTCTCAAGTTCTGAGATAGTCATGGATCTTGTGGTTTGTGTACAGGAAAAATTAAGGTGCGAGGTTGTAATAAATATCGACATATTCTCACCAATTTTAGAGTTTTAGTCGAATCAATGTAATTAATTATCTTTAACGAGTAACGGTATTCCCCATGAGTCATGATGATCACCATTCTAGGTTGCAGTTGCTCCCTATTCAAGCATACTTTGGCGTTAAAAGAAAAAAAATAAATAAATAAATCGAAGATGGTAAGAAATAGAGCTGTAACGAGGATTACATATCTATGTATACATCAAACAAATTATTGAAAAAAAAAAAATTAAAAACGTGTCTATTTCTTTGTTCACAGTTAAATCATACACATACGAATTCCACTACCGCTTCAGAAAAGAAAATATAAACTCACTAATTTTGACCATTGATTTTTCACGTAAATACTCGCAATATATGAAACAATTAATTAATCTAGCTTAAAATCAATTTTCAATCAAGAAACATATGAGTCAATTATTAATGGTGGACATATAGAATTCAATTTTGTACGATTGATTATGTTAAAATCTTTGGTTCTTCTATTATAAAATATGATAATTTATAATAAGCCACGTCAATCATTCATGTCATTTTAATTATTGAAGGGAATCTTACAAATTTCAATAAACCTCGAAGTGAGTTAATAAAGAAATAATTAAGGAATTTTCTAGATTTTTTTTTTTTGGAAGTTGTGCCATGAACAGAATTTAATTAAAATATGGTTTAGGACTAGCTATTCATTAATAATGTTGTAATCTCTATTTATTTTTGCTTTCACTTATTTTGATTTTGAAAACAAAAACAAAAAACAAAAACGGGACACCGACCGCTTGTCAAAAGTTGCTTTTTTTTATTTCTTAATTTTATTTTATTTGAAAAAGTTGTTCTTATGTCTCAAAATATTAATTTTGTTGAACCTCTTTCACAAAGATTGAATTCCTGTCTTAAACAGACAAAATGCTTCTTATTTTTGTTGAGTGGTTGTGGAGGGATAAGTTTGAATGTTTAATTTGAAGGAATTGAAGAAAAGAGGGAGAGGAATTCATCTTAACATTTTTTTTTTTCCAGATTTTAAAACTATTAGACGAATTTTTAATTTACATCGTCCAAAACTTATTAACGTCTTTTTATATTTTTCATAAAATCGGAAAACATTGATTGCGAGAGCGTCGTCTCTCTGAATTGACATCGCGCTGCCTATTGCTTCACAACGACGCTGTCGTGGGCACCACTTCGTGCAGATGCTCCTTTCTCGAGTATAAAGGATAGAGAGGGGGTGGTACCGTGGTAAGGAGATAGAGAGAGATAAATAATTAGGGTTTATGAGTGAAATTGGGTAGGTTAAATATGTAAAATAATTTAGATTTTTTAATAATATGATTATAATTTAAAATTTAAATTATCATCTGATTTTTGAAAAAAAAAATATTAAATCTTAATTTTGAATTTGATAGTTTAAAATTAGGGTTGGGTGTAATTTTCACTATTAAGATTCCTTCGTGTAAACAGGAGTTTCAACTTTTGGAAGACATTTTACGAGTAGGAACCAAATATCATGCACAGTTAATTATTTTGCAATTCCATTATTTATTATTCCTTTTTCTTTTCTACAATGGCACCCCATATTGTGTCATCCAATATGGGGTTCCTTATCTCTGCGGCAAACTTCCCCCATGTCCGCCGCCTCACGCCCTCTGTACCATGTCCACTCCGGTGGTACGTGGAAATTCCAACTTTTCTGCAATATTCTCAGAGCTTAAATTATTGTCATCAAATATTAAAATTCTTCGAGCGTTTTTTTTCTGGGAAGTTGTCAGGAGGGAATTCATCAGAATCATATGGAATGAAGAAGGGCCATGTCTGAATCTGATATCGGTTTTGCATACATTTTTTAGGACTCGTAGGTTTTCCTTAAAACTCAAGATTATTGGTGTCAAGTGATAAATTTTTTTTGAACCATACTACATTTACATCCTCGGCACACATCCCTCTCACATGTGTGTGGGGCCCACAATGTGGGGTCCATTGTGAACTCCACACACATGTGAGAGGGATGTGTATAAAGATGTGTACCAAGAATGTACACTTGGTTTTTCCCATTTTTTTTCACTATGAAACTTGTTTAAGGTTTCTGGTTTAGATATGCCTGAAATAAAACCTTAAGTTCTCAATTTATAGTTTGTTTGATATGTAAGATTTTATCAACTTTTGGACCTTTAAAATTTTAATTTGAACTATACATTTCATACGATCTACAATTTCTCGTATTTCAGAATATTTTATCAAGATTTCCATCTTTTCCTTTTATCACTAAATTATTTTCTATTAATAAACAACGTGCAAATTATGGACAAAACTTTTCATCATATATAAATATGAACTTTAGTCGATGGAAAAGTTAGAAGGGTTTTCACTAATTTGTACTTTTTCATGTAATTGTAAGCAAGATTTGATACACACTTAACTACTTTTAATTTGTTTTTTCTGCATAAATTTTATATTGTCGACTTAAAACTTCTTTTTCGTCGCTGATTTTGACAAATAACGACATTATTGATACGTAATTCATAATAGAATTTTCGTATATGATAATACCAGTGAACAGTAACAACCACTTCGTCTCTAATTTTCAAATATTTTGTTCAACAAATTCTGTGAGGTATAATTTTTACCAACGAAATAAGAAAAACTTCACTTCTGAAGCAATTTTCTCAACGTTCTAAAAGACTTGATGTGTACGGGAGATGCCTTGGTGTAGTAATGTGTTATCGTATTCTTAATATTATTTTACTTTTTTCTAAACCAATAAACAAATAAATAATGCAATACCTTTATCGAAACTATAAACATTTTAAATTTCCAACAAAAACGTTCTATAGTTTACTGAGTAAATAATTTATAAAATTAGATTAGATTCATACTTATCCTAAACGTTGTTTAAATCTTTGCCTATGACAGAAGAGTAATGCTATTAATCTCCAATGAGGTTACAAACACAGTCTAGATAGCGTTAATGTAGCATTAAATGATATGTGAAATTAAATAAGTCACTTAATTTCACATTTCATTTAACTTATCATTTAGAGTCACCTAAACTGTGTTTGTAAACACACTGGGTATGTATAACATTACTCGTGACAGAATCGAAATTTGCAGAAGAATATTTAAGAACCATGACAAATAAACAAGATGAAGAAAGATGAATGCTTAATTTTATTATTTTTTACACTGCGAATATTGCTCTGATTTGATACACAAATGAGATGGAGCTTAGGACTATTTATAGATCGGGTTCGGGTTTGGGCTCGGTTCTATTTTTTAACTTTTTTTTTTCAAAAGGTTTGAACAACTGTAGTACTGAAACAAGAAAATGGTACCTCAAGACTCACCTTTTTCTTTTTCTTTTTTTATCGTTAAGTATGCTCACCTTTTTATATCAATAAGAGTTAAGCCATGTTGTTCATGTTGTACGTAAATAATGATATAAAAGATGATATACATGTTGCATAATTGTCTTTTTCTAGACTTGTCCCATGGCAAAAATTTTATTATAGAAAACTACATCAACCACATGCACATGTCCTTTGATTGAGAAGAATTTCACAATAAAATGACAAAGTTATTTAAAAACGAAATACATTGACATGTTCTTGAATTCAGTGAATGATAGAACCATTAGATCTTGTCTAACAATTACTTTGATGTAACGTGCAATAAAAAAAAGTCTTATTATATGTATTGAGAAGAAGTAAGAGAGAATATCTTATCTTGGAGGGCATCCTTAAAGAATAATAATACTAATATCCGAAGCGCTTTGCGACCTATTATAAACATGTCTTCAAGACTCCAATAGGAAAAAGAATAATTCTGATTGTACAGAATTATTGGTCACAGAAATTGGCTAGAAACTCACATGGGGTGCCCCATGTGAGTTAAATATTGGGAGGAAAAAAAAACCACCCACTCCCCTTGTTGTGAGAGATCTGGCCATTTTTTGCCACTTTCCTTCTACACTAGTAGAAGGATTGTAGGAATAATGGCAGTTAAGACCTCAAACATTTTAAAAGGTGGCAGACTTTTTCTAACCTTTCAATTGTTGTAGTTATCACTTCAAACCTTTCAAATCATAACAGTTGATACCCCAATAGACGGTTTTCATCCAATCTTTCGTTAGTTGACCCAAAAAATCAATTTTGACCACATTTTAGTCAATTTTAAAAGGGCAGAATAGCATTTTAATATTTTCCCAAAATATAATTAAAAACCAAAAAAAATAAAAACTATCTTCTTCATCAAACCCCAATCAAATCAGCCCCAAACTAGAAATTTGCCATCACAACCCCTACCGCCTCGACCACCATCGCCACCACCACCTCCGTCGACCACCACCTCATTTGAAAGGTTTGTAGTTGTCCCACTTGCATTTGAAAACATAGGTTCTGTTGGAAAATTTATTAGTTG
>CAIGRH010211677.1:0-13176 GCA_903798295.1 Fraxinus nigra | reverse complement strand
GTTGAGGTGAGAAAACATTTTCCACAATTTGTGCATCAACGGGTTGTACCTAAAAAAAGGGAGGAAAACATTTTCTGTGAAAATTTTAGCATATCGAACAATCAAAAAGTGGAAGTAGGAAAATATTTTCCTACTTCCAGGGAAAATATCGCCAATCAAACGGAGTCTAATAGATTAATGGAGAATGCGTTGTTGAAAACGAAAGAAAAATTATTGATGTGACGAAAATATTATTTTATTGAAAAATGTGCGGTTAAAAATTACCATTTTTTTTTTAATTAGAGCAGATTAGATTTTCTATAAGCCCAAACTAAAACCCTAATGGAGTTTGAAGAGGAGAGCAGTTAGGAGAGGTAGTGATAAAAAAATTAGTAAACTAGACCACAAAAATGTCGGATACATCTACTCCGCCGCCGCTACCGCCGGTGAAGATGGTGGAGATAGAAGGGAAGGGCAGAGCACTAGTTACTTCTCAGCCGCTAAGAGCTGGACAGGTTGTCCTCAGGGATTCCCCAATCCTACTCTATTCTGCTGCTCCTCTTCTAAATCACGACAACAAATACTGCTCCCACTGTTTCATAACAATCTTTTCGCCTGCGGTGGTGGTTTCTTGTCCCTGGTGCTCTTCTGCTTCACTCTTCTGTAGCCCCGAATGCCAATCCATCGCTCTATCCTCTTCCCACACCCAATGGGTCTGCCAGGCCCTTAGCCGCCTTCGAGAAGCCAATTCTCCTCTTCTCCACCGCCATCAGGACTGCCAAGTCCAAGCCCGTTTTCTCGTTGCCGCCTACAACCTGGCCGTGGTGTCCCCTTCAAATTTCCAGACTCTTTTGTCCCTTCAAGGTGATCCCATTTCGTCACAAGATGACACTTCTCTTTTCCTCCATTCCTTCATTTCCTCTATCTGTCCGCCTCCTAATCACGGCCAATTTGGCTTTTCGGTCTCGCTGTCTGCGGTCCTTCTGGCTAAGGACAAGCTCAACGCCTTTGGTTTGATGGAGCCTTTTGCGCAAAACAAAGAAAGGTCCGTGAGGGCCTATGGTATTTATCCCAGGGCTTCTTTCTTCAATCACGATTGCCTCCCTAATGCCTGCAGGTTTGACTATGTTGACTCTGTTGCTGATCATGGTAACACTGATATCATTGTCCGGGTCATTCACGACCTTCCTGAAGGCAGAGAGATATGCTTGAGTTATTTCCCTGTCAATCTCAAGTATTCCGAAAGGCAGCGCAGGTTGAAGGAGGATTATGGTTTCGCCTGCGACTGTGACCGATGCAAGGTAGAAGCCAATTGGTCTGATGAGGAGGAGGAGGAGGAGGAGGAGGCTCCCATGGATGAGGATGCTGACGAGGATATGGCACACGATTCTGAGACAGAGGACTGTGGTTTGGCCAAAGAGGACAATGGTTTCCCCCATGCTTATTTCTTCCTTCAGTACATGTGTAACAGAGACAATTGCTGGGGCACATTGGCTCCCTTGCCTCGTGCAGATGCTGATCCATCTACTGTCATGGAGTGCAATGTTTGTGGCAACTTGAGTAACTCTGAACAACCAATGGATGGAAACTAGCAATTCCATTGATTTCTGTAAGAGATTCTACGATCCTTGCGCTGCTTCTAGAGTTAATTTAATCATAGTGCATTATTCAACTATGATTGCTATTATCCTGGAGCTTTCTTTCTAATTGAATAGAAATACCTGCTCTTTCTCTATTTTAACTATTGATGCGTGGTGAACTCTGTTTGTTTATTCGTTGTGCTGTTTATCAGTTTATGATCTTTGTGTATTTACTCTTTCTCTGTTAGAAAGACTGACATGGTAATCTTCTACAGTTGATGGCCACTTGATTTTGAACTCAAATTCCACGTCTGTTCCAGTTTTTATGATTATAACATATAAACAAGATATTGGTTGCTTATAATCTATTCCTGGAAGAAATATTATGTCTGAATTACCAGAATCAAGTTTGAAGGTCATCATTTTTATGGAAGATATCTTTTTTTCTTTTTAGCATGTAAATGTGGGCCCGTAATTTGTTAGTTTGTTTACTTTAGCTCAAGAAGTTATTTCTTATGCATTTTTCCTGCTTTTTTTTTTTTTTTGGAAAGGTGCATTTTTCCTGCTTTAACTTGTAAAGTTCATTTACTTATATTATATCAAGAAGCACCAATCTTTTTCCTGGACAATGTTAACCTTCAAATTTTTTTTCATCCATCATTCTGAACTAGTTAGAGAGTTATACATGCTTGGTTCATCTAGCTTGTCATTTTTTTATTTTTCTTTGATGACTATATGAAAGTTCTTCTATAGGTATCATTTTGAACATTAAGCCCCTGTTTGGTGGAAATTAAAATTCAAATTTTAATCTAAGTCAAATTCAACAATTAATTTTAACCACACATTTCATGGACCTACAACTTTTCAACCATATATCTGATTTTAATCCCTACCAAACAGGGGCTAAGTGTCTTCTATTTGAAATTATAGTACCTCTTGGCCATTAAACTAAAGAAGTATTGAAATCAATTATTTTCTAGACATGTAAACTCTTATGTTAATTTTGGTCCCATTTTACTGGGATTGCACTGTCTTTTGTGAAGCACCTAGCTACATCTCAATTGGTGCTATCTCCACTTGTTCGTTGGAAGTGAAAGAGGAAGGATATGATATGTAACTTGGTCTCCTCAAACCTGCTTGAACGTAGATAGATCTAAGTGAACAAATGAAAAAGGTTTGACATTTATGTAATATCATGACTTCCATTTGGGAAGCATGAACTCTCTCTTGGAACTGCATTGTAGGTTGGAATGTTTTGCACAATCTCCATCTTGTTGAATGTATGTGATTTGTGGGTGAATTGTTTTTTCTTCCCCTAAGGATATTTTGGTCTTTTCGGATTGTCATTCAACAAGCCCCTGATGCATTGTTCCTACCTTTGGATCATCAGTTCTCTTTTGTTGATGTATAAATTACTTTCAGGGCTTTTCTATGAAGCTTTTGTTCTCCCATTGTAGAATCTTCAGATTTACACGTAGATTTTTATTAGAGATTGATGAAGGTTTAAGGTGAAACTAAAGGTAGATTAGTTTACAAGATGAATTCTCAGACACAAAAGATGCATTCTTGCTTGTGGGGCATGCTATGCATAATGAACAGCTGCAAATGTTTCATCAAAAACAGCATTGAGTGGGCCAGTCCAGGGTTTAGTTTTCCCATCTAATCAATGATTGCTTGGGTGAATTTGAAGTGGGTTAGGTTAGATTTTGACATCAAACTGAACCCATTATGAATGTAACCAGGCTGTGGTCTATACTACCAGTCAAATGATCCAGACTTAGATAATTAATTCTGATTTCATTCACATTTTATGTGTATGCATGACATAGAACTATAAACTAACAGTTTCTTTAATTGAAAGTTTACTTGGAAAAGGATGAATTTTCCTTTTTGTTTCCCTGAAAAAGGAGGCTTCCTTTCTTCTCTTTGATGAAGTCCTATTATTTGTCATTTTATTTGGTTTGAAATTTGAAAGATTGTTTTTGATGCTTTCAAGTGCATTAGGTACAATGGTGATTGTCTTTGTTGCTTTCTCTAGAATTAAGAAGTACGAATACTTGTAAACTTATTGTGTACCCATATTCGTTATGTATCCAATCTTGAATATGCTTGGACACCATCTACTACATACCGGATACATGTTTTAATTATTTTATATTTTCAAATTTTCGATACGTATCGGACATGTTACGCTTCGTGAAGAAGATGAATTTTATTGGTTTTAAACTCTTTTAAAACTCATTATTATTAAAAATAGACAACGAAGTATTTTTACTTAATAAATAAACAACTTATTGAAAATAGATAACAATTTCAAAAAAGTAAACGTGTTTTATGATAATAGTTACTGACACAGTTTATACTTATTATTGGAAATATATAGTAATAAATAATTGATAATTAGAATTTTAAATTAATTGAAAACTAGAGTTTTACTATTGAAAATATAAAATACTATTAAGCTCCTGTTTGGTGCATATTAAAATTTTCATTCTCATTCTTCTACTCATTTTCAACCACACATTCTTCAATAAAATAATATTTTCCATAACATCAATAACTTCTTTTTTTCTTTTTCAATCACATTCTCCATCAATCTATTATATTTCTATTCTCTTTCTTCTGCTCATTTTCAACTACACATTCTTCAATAAAAAAATATTTCTTATCACATCAATAATTTTTCTTTCTTTTTCAACCACACATTCTCCATCAATCTATTATTTTAGAATACATTCTTCCAAGATAACGTGGCTCAAACACACCCTGAATCTTCAATAGTTGACAACTATAGTTTTATTATTATAGAAAATAGATGATAGTTTTGAAACTTTTAATAGATGTAAAATTTTGTTATTAATTGACATTATAATTTATTATTGGAAGTAGATAATGGTATTAAAACTTTAATATACGTTGTCGTGTATCGTAAGTGTTTTTTAACTTGTGGTTTATTGATGGAATTTGAATGTTGGAAGTGTGTTTAGCTCAGTTACATCATGTGTTTAATTTAGCTGTTAGTAGAAGATAATTACATTGTTTGGTACCTGAGAACAATAGATGTGAATTGAGAACCAAAGTTAGTTCCAACTAAGGTAGGTATATTGCGTCTTTTCTGTGCACTCTCCATGTGCATGCATATGCATGTGTCCGAAGTCCCTATATTTCCCTGTGGCGCAACAAGGTTTAGGTATAGTAGCATATAAAGATACACTTCGGTGAAAATGTTAAGAGAGCAGACTACTTAAATGTGTATTGGCTAGCAATGATTGTACATTAAGTCACTTCACTCAATCTTGTGCTCGAAAAGCAACATATCTAAGCTAACTTCTTATAGTTACATTTTAGCTAAAAAAAAGCTATCACTCAATCTTGTGCTCCAAAAGCAACATATCTAAGCTAACTTCTTATAGTTACATTTGAGCTAAAAAAGCTAGAATTGAATGGACTTTGTCTAAATACTTGATGTGACCGTTTTTGTATCAGTGCTGCAATGTTATGGTTAGAAATATTATATATTCTTAACTCAAAGTTATAATTAAATAACAAAGTACTCATATTTAAAATATTTCGACAATAAAAATTAATAACTATAAAACTAAATTTATATTATATCAATAAAGAAGTTTAAATAATTTAGTCGGCGTGTCGACGACCTGTCGTATTAATAGTTTTTTGAAAAATCGTGTGTCGACGCGTCCGTCACGTGTCGGTGCTTCATAGGTCATTGCACATTGTATAAATTTTTGTAGGTACATTTATGCTTGAAGCTAAAATTGAATGATTTAGTTGTTATAGTCAACTTAAATGCTTGACTCAGGGATTTTTTTTTTTAATTATCTACGGTGCAATGTTATACATGTTGCTCTGGTCAAGCGACTTCTACCTCCACGTAAATTTCATGGTTTAGACGAGTTCAAGTTGTGATGAGGTCAAATGCCATGTTTTCTTATTCAAAGAATTCTATTAAGTTGGAGTCACACCATTTTTATATTGAACTAGTCTTGTTGTACATAATTTTCTACCTAATTATTTACCGAATTGGGGGCCACCACTTGTCAATTCTGTAATACATTAGATAGAAAATTATGTACTTGTAGCATGATTGTTTTATATTTAGATGGTGAGCATTTTATACTTACTCGAGTGCTGGTGTTCTTTATTCTTTGGAGCTCATACTTTGCAATTACCTTTGATTTTCTTGCTTGGAGTTCTGTCTGTCATGTCACTATAAATATGATATCTGCAAGTACATACCAAAATTAGGGTCTTAACTTAAAAAAGTGAAAATAAAAAGGAAAACATCTACACCATCAGTACTGAAACGTTTTGCATTTTAATGTAATTTTTTGCTATTTATTTAACTGAGCTGTATTACCTCTTTCTTGACACAGGTTACAACTTATAAGAACTGCAGATCCATAGAGATTGGTGGGGGCAGTTTCTGTTCTGAACTGAGAAATTGGTGCGTACCTGGACTGCTGGTGTTTTGTTTTTGTTCGTTTGTTAAAAAACTTGTGTCTTTGGCTGTATTTAAAAGTTACTTTCTAGGAAGTTAAATTTTGTTAGTGAAAAAAATATTCTCGACAAAAGTAACGTAAAAAGGTGACCAAACATGAACATTGCTATTCTGCACCGCATCTGTCTAAGTGACAACTATATACAATTAAATTATGAATAATGGCTATTCATTACCAGTTTAGATGACTACATTTAATTGGTTTAACTATACGAGACTCTGTATTTAAATGAATCATTCATTTAGTTCTCGTTTGGTACACATTAAAAATTTTCATTTTCATTTTCGTTCTTTTACTTATTTTCAATCATACATTATTCAATAAAATAATATTTTTCATCACATCAATAACTTTTCCTTCTTTTTCAGCCACATATTCTCTATCAATCTACTATCTTAGAATACATTATTCCAAAATATTGTGGTTTGAACACACTATTAATGTCATGTAATTGACGTCTAGATTGATGTTTTAACATTGTTTTTTAAATTATAGATTCATTTAAATAAAATGTCGCATGCTTCGTTTTAATTGAACATACTAAGTCTTTGTTTGGCCATCAGTATGATGTAAATAATGTATTTTGGAATAGTAATTTTTGGTAGAATATGTGGCTAAAAAAAAAAAAAGGAGAAAAAGATATTAAATTGTAATGAGTACCAAACAGTGTATATTCGATTTTTTTTCTTTTTGGATTTAACGTGTAGCCCTTAGTTAAACTACACGGACCAGCCAACCGACCTGCCCACTACAAACTACTACAGATAGCGACGGTTGATTGGGTGGTTCAATGTCGACGAGGAAAAAGATCTTTACAGTTCATATCATAGAATAAAAAAAAAATTGATACACGTACGAAAATGCGACTCCACTAAGGGCAGTTGTCAGTAAAGATGTGGAGTGCAATAAAGATAGATACATACTGTGGATATAAAAAAATTATAGAGAATGATGAAAAAAAGAAAGAAAGGCGGTGGACAAAGGCGATAATTTAATCGATGGTCACTGAATTTTGTTATAGGTTATTACTTGCACATTGTTCTTTAAAAAGTTACTCGTTACTCATTGAATTTTTCGATATATTATTATTTGCTCGTCGAAATTTAAAAGATTACTCATTGCTCATTTAAATAAAATTATTAATCAGTCAGTGAATTTTGCTATAGTTAACATCGATGGGAATTATATGGGTTATTGATGCGTAACTTTTTTCAAATTTTGGTGAGCAACAAGTAATTTTTTAAATTTGAAGGGGCAAATGGTAATCTACAACAAATTTGAATGAGTAAAGAGCAACTGAGCAAATAATAATTTATACAAAATTCAATGGCCATTGGTGAAATTAACTGGTGAACGAATAAACTATGAAGATTAGAATATTACTTACCGGCCAACCATTAATGTCCATATAAAATTATAAATTTTTAAATTAAAATAACGTATTTTTGCAAAAGAAATATCATATAAATTATTACTTGCGGTTTCAGAATTGTTCCAAATTACCCTCTCTCTCTCTCTCTCTCTCATTGCATTGGTATCTAATCTTTTCCTGCCAAGAAAGATTAGATTAGATTTTATCTTCCCACTTTTTCCGCCTTTTTCTCGCCAATGCAATGTACGAAGTAGTAGTAGATTTCATGAGGAATCGAACAAGAAGATATTTGTAGCTTCTGCAGCATTTAAACCTCTGATTTGGTGGTGGGTGATGATAAATAATAATGCTCCTACCCCTGCCCTGTGGATTGAATTTAATGCAGGGTTAAGGTAAGATTAAGGAGTCCAGGATTCAATAATATATTTTTTGTGAATATCAAGGGAAGATTTTGCGTGTGTGTGTTCGCAATCATGGGTTTCTACCAATTGATCAAAGAAAATATTAATCCATATCTGCAAGGAAACAAGTGTACTTTGCGCATTGAGGGTAGGGATGATGTTGAATCCGCTTTATCAGAACTTGATTCATCTTCTTCTCCTATATTGGGTCGCAATGCCGCCTCTAGATGTATAACATCTGCTTCTGGAACCACTCGCTTGGTCTCCCTCGATATTTTCCGGGGGCTCACTGTCGCGGTAACTTTCCATCTACATACTACTAATTCATCTGCTTGCATCTTCAGATTTCTTTTGGGTCTATTAATTTGTGTTTGTAAGCATTGTAGGATACTAACTGTAGCATTTAAGGTCATATTGCATGAGCCATCTCTGTTGCCTATTAGAATAATGTAGAGAGAAAGACTGGTCATTTTATGCTTAGCGGGACTACTATAATAAAGGATCATGGCGGAATCTTAGATGTTATAGAAGTTAGTAACATAAGGACACTATATAATTGAGATTCTTGATTAATGCATTAGGAAAGAAAAAATTGGAAATTAGTTAATATGGCTGGTAACTTATTAGCCATCCGAGAGTGTAGGGAATGATGAATGACGGAAAGTAATGACGTTATAGATCATGATTTCTTTAGGTGGAAAACATCCTGAATGAGATCTATAATCTGTGCATGGAAAGAATAATCTATTTCTTAATTCAAAATATTTACCATATTGTTTGGCTTATGATACAGTTGATGATACTTGTTGATAATGCTGGTGGGTTCTTTCCTGCTATCAATCATTCACCATGGAATGGTTTAACATTGGCAGATTTTGTGATGCCATTTTTTCTCTTTATGGTTGGCATATCTCTTGGACTTGCATACAAGGTACTTGCTTGTCCGTAAGAAAGCAGTTAAGACTTCCTTTAGATTTGTGATAATGTGCATGTGCATTAATATTTAGGATCTTGCCTTATTACCTCCTTTTGCTCTGTAGAAGCAGCTCCTGCTGTTTCTGAGTTTTAGGTAAAGCGCAGTCTTTTTGCAATGTTTTACAGAATTTCTCCTGGAACTCATTTTATTACGTCATTTATGTTGTTAGTTATACCAACCCCGAAATACCGCTGGTATTATAACTGTTTTTTGAGTGATGTCTTTAGATGCTCTTAATGTTCCTGTGTATCAAGTACTATATTCTTTTTCCAGAACTTGACTTGCAGAGGTGCTGCATCAAAAAAAGCAATGTTACGAGCCTTAAAGCTTTTAACCCTGGGAGTTTTTCTCCAAGGTGTTTTTCTACAACTTGTGCATTATGATAAATCGCTATTTGATGATAATGATGACTTGATACAAGAGTCTCTTGGGAAGTAATTCATTTACAAGATTCTTGAGTAATATTTATTTCTTTCTTATTCTTTGTGCGTCTTCAGTAGAATTTCTTTAGTGAGTATGTCTATTATCTTTTGCACTTCATCTTTTCATTCACGTTTTGCATCATGTACATTTACTTCTGATATGTACAGGTGGCTACTTTCATGGAATTAATGACCTAACATATGGTGTGGACATGTACCAAATCAGGTGGATGGGTATATTGCAGGTATGCATCAAAAATTGTTTTCTCAGTCATCTTCAACTGAACACAATTTATAGTAAAAAAATAAAATATAATTATAGTCTATATAAAAACAAAGCATGTTTATAATTTCTTTTAATCCTATAGTGAAAAATTCTTTAGTTTGTGTGTTTTTTATATTTTTCTTTGAAGTATGTGAATTATAGTTTGGTTTTCCTTTTTGATGTTTTTCTCTTACAGAGAATCGCAATAGCATATTTTCTTGCAGCGGCATGCGAAATTTGGCTTAGAAACGATGACAAAGTTAATTCAGAATTATCTTTGCTGAAGAAATATCAAAGGCAGTGGTAAGTTTCCTAACTATGTGTATTTTGAAAGTGTTGAAGATTATTATATTGAGATGTCTCTTTCAAAGCTGTATTCACATTGAAAGAATCAAGTGGAATAAGTAATGGATACTGATTTTGCAATTGGATAAACGGTTGGCTTCTTCTTAGTGGAACGAATTGCATCTCCAGGGGTGAAGCGTGTTACTCATCTCCGTGAACTATACAAGTGTGTAAGGGAGTCGAGAATAAAATAACAACTGCTTTTGAATGTGCATTTAATTCCCCTTGAAGGGGTTACGTCAACTTTTAGCTTACTGGTTTAAGGTTCAAAAATTATAGCAGTTTAGGAAATCCATTTGAATCAGATAAATCTTTTTTTATAAGGTCTGTCTTCCTGATAATTGAAGACAAAACTATTACCCTTTGCATGCTTTGAATGAACTAAATGGCATTATACATCCTGTTACGTATAACTGGGGGAGAAAAGAAAAAATCAAAGGTGACTTAAGGAAAAGTAAGAGGTTTGATGAGCAAAATTCAGAATCTTTGCTTGCTGTGAGATATCTGGAAAATTGATTAGGACTAGGTCTTAAAGTTGTATTGTGATATAGAACTTGACATCTTTTCCCTGCAAATACTGTGGAAGATTTAAGTTTCTGATGATGAAATCCAAGGTAATGTAGATGAGCCAATCTTCTGGGCTTTTTGTTTAGTCTTGTCAAATATGCAAGCTTGGACATATAAGCAGTTAAAAGTAACTTGTATGGGAAGCCCGAAAAAAGCACTTCTGCAGAGTACACAAGTTTGATTCTGCTGGGTGAGATGCACACAGCGGATGAAGGAATTCACATATTTTTCTTTGCGATTTATTTTGTGCAGGCTAAAAAGTTTAACTCATACTCTTCTAGTAATGACCAAGTTTTAGCATACAGAATTTCTGGTGAATATTTGTTTGAAAGGTATAGATTAGATCATTATGGCTCTGTTAAGTTCTTAACAAGTCAAGGACCTCTTCTGAGCATGACAACATACAGCAAATTCATAGTCTAAAGAATTTGTCTGAACCAAGCGTACTGGTACATTTTAAGTAAAATAGCTGGCTCATGGTTATAATTACGAAGTAGAAATCTCTATTATTTGACAACATATACTAGAATCACTTTATATGCAAATTCCAGCATTGGGAGGTTTCATCAGAAGAGGAGTGCTAAGAACCCGAAAAGAACGAGTTACTAATAATGCAGTAATGTGAGATTAGATGCAATTTTTACCTTGTACTATGAGTTACAATTGAAGAGAACAAGACACATGGAGGCATATTTTGTCATATACGGACACCATACAGAAAATGAACCATTTTGGTCCCTGCTATTCCTTGAAATAAAGTAATTATTTACTTTTCTGAAGTCCTACAAGTGAATGATTCTACCATACTGCTTCGAGGATTGTTATTATACCTGACTACAATATAGTTTTCACATTTCAAATATCAGATCCAGAAATAACGACAATTTAAGTTTTATTCCAAATAGCAATTAGTAATATGTCAACTGAAATGTTAAGCTCTCAGAAAGAGTCTCAACACATTTGTTAGGGAGACGTTGGAATATGGATGTTTGGTCCATTCAGTTGTCACCTGTATCTACAAGTCTTATATTTCACTAACTTCTGCTTCCCTTTTCCATATTTTCAGGGTTGTGGTCTTGATTCTTACTGCCTTGTATCTTCTGTTGCTATATGGTTTGTATGTTCCTGACTGGGAGCATCAGATTCCAATCGAAGCATCTTCTTCTGCAAAAGTTTACTTGGTAGGTTTTCCTTGGTAATTTGATATTTATCTCAGGAATTGTAAGTGACTACTTATTTCTGAAAATGTTATGGCAGAGTATTTTGACATTATTGGTTCCTGTTGAAGGTGAAATGTGGTGTACGTGGAGACACTGGACCAGCATGTAATGCTGTTGGTATGATTGATCGCAAAATTTTGGGTATTCGTCACTTATATAGAAGGCCAATCTATGCACGAACAAAAGTATGTTTCTTATTCTTAGGCGTTCTAATCGATGTTTGTTTCAACATTTATTTTCCATTCCTTATATTCTGAATATCATATTTTCCGTTGTAGCAATGTAGTATAAACTCCCCAGATTATGGTCCACTTCCTTCTGACGCTCCTTCATGGTGCCAAGCCCCTTTTGACCCTGAAGGGATTTTAAGGTTTGCACATTTATTTTCCTTGTAGTTCAACACAATTAATTCTTAATAGAATCATATTGTATGAAGAAAGAATTAGATTAGTGTTATGACTTCTCACTGCAACTTTCTCCACCCACGTGCTAAAAACAAAAAGGATAAATAACAAAAACAGAATGATTACTATTCTGGTCCGCATATCTCTGGTTCGGTTGTGAAAATATCTTGATTAGGAAAGACTTTAAAACGTGTGACTAAAGAAGAAGATGCTTTTTCCTAAATCATAATTTACTTAATTTGAGTTGTTTTCTGTTACCACTATTACTGTTAACCTCATTCTACATTCATTATAGTACAGCGATGGCTACTGTCTCTTGCTTGATCGGTTTGCAATACGGGCATGTTATTGTCCATTTCAAGGTGAGTAGTGGCCTTGTGACTCATGATTTTGTTTTATAAAGGTGAATAGTGCCTAATCATTCTTATCTACCTTGATCACACACAGGATCATAAAACTAGACTATTGCAGTGGTTTGTCAAATCGTGTTGTCTTGTAGCCTTGGCTGTGATATGTGACATCAGCGGTAAGATTTTTTTCAATTACTTTTCGTTGTATTACATTCTTGACCAAGTTGCTGATTTGACTGCATTTCCCAACAGAATTCTTGGAAAACTTTTTTTTTTTTTTCAAGAATTCAAAGTCAAAGATGCAATATTTACTGTTTTCATCCCCACTTGAATAAGCAAATGAAATAAATGAAACAAGAAAACCTCAGAACAACAATCTGATGTCATTACGTTCCTCCAATTCCAAATTTTGAATATCTATTTTTTCCTGATATAATGTTCTCCCTGTTGACATATATTGGTTCCTGTTGTAGGGATGCATATAAACAAGGTTCNAAAACACCTATATTCATGACCAACTTGCTGATTTGACTGCATTTCCCAACACAATTCTTTGAAAACTTTTTTTTTTTTTCAAGAATTCAAAGTCAAAGATGCAATATTTACTGTTTTCATCCCCACTTGAATAAGCAAATGAAATAAATGAAACAAGAAAACCTCAGAACAACAATCTGATGTCATTACGTTCCTCCAATTCCAAATTTTGAATATCTATTTTTTCCTGATATAATGTTCTCCCTGTTGACATATATTGGTTCCTGTTGTAGGGATGCAT
>CAIGRH010211660.1:0-15898 GCA_903798295.1 Fraxinus nigra | reverse complement strand
CATTTTAGAAAATCAATATTCACAAATATCACAATCCATTATTTGTTTATCTTTTATCAATAGGAGTTAGGAAAAGTAGGTTAAGACTAAAGTATAGTTCTCGTGGGAACGATAATCCGGACTCAAAGGTCTACTATATCACTTGTTACGATATCGTACACTTACGATATAAAAAAATGCAACATCTACATAGTTGAAATTGGATCGGATGAAATAGAAAAGTCCTATTACATCGAAAAGGGCAAGGTAGAAGTTTGGAGACTAAAAAACATATGGCTAGCTATATAGTAAGCCAATCTCAAAGGACGACGTATGTAGAGCCTATTACATTCATTCAAGAAAATGTGGTGGTCGTATACTATCCCTACTGCGACGTACTAGTGGTAAAAGTTGTGGTGGCTTGAATGGATTAAAGCGCATGCTAGTAGACAACAGGAGTTCCGTCAATATCCTATTCGGTTCCGCTTATGATAAGATGGTGGTAGACCTTGAACTCACTTGTATGACTTCCTCCTTATACTGGTTTACTGGAGATAGATGAAAGATTACGCTATCGATTGAAATTGGAACCATGCCTCTAGTAGCACACCATGAAGTTCTTGGTAGTTGACCGTGAGTCTGCATACCATGGAGTGCTAGGAAGACCAGTCTTGAAGGAGTTGTGGGAAATCACCTCCATCTATCACCTATTCATGAAATTCTTCACTGAACAAGGAATAGACACTATCCGAAGTGATCATATGGGCTCAATGGAGTGTTATCTTGACTCCTTGAGAAATGCTGAGCCACAGGGAGTTAACATGGTACTCCTTGACACTGAGATGTCGGAGGCCCCTGAAGAAGGGCAACCCCCTACACAAAGGGAAGATGTCGAGATTGCGAAAGCTTTTCTGAAAGGCCGACCTGAAAAGGTAGCCCTGGATGAACTAGATCCTCAGATTATTAAATTCGAGTCACAAATGGCTCCAATGGAAGAACTGGAAAGCTTTCTAGTATATTCCCAAGACGCTCCTAAAGTCCTTCAAGTTTGGAAAGATTTGGGAGAGAAAACAAAGAGAGAACTGAAGGACTTCCTCCATAATAAATCAGACATCTTTGTATGGAAACACGAAGACATGATCGAAATAGACCAAAAGGTTAGTTTCCATCATTTGGAAATTGATCCAAATCGAGCCCCACATGGGCAGAAGATGAGAGCATTGAACATGGAAAGGTATGAGGCGCTAAAAAAAGAAGTGGTTAAACTAATCAACAATGGCTTCATTAGGGAGGCTACCTATCCGAAATGGATATCCAATCTCGTGCTGGTAAAGAAACATAATGACAAGCGGAGAGTGTGCATTGACATCTCCTATCTCAATCAAGTTTGGCCAAATGACAGTTTTCCACTTTATCGAATAGACCAATTGGTAGATTCGATCGCTGGACACGAGTTGCTAATTTTCATGGATGCTTATTCAGGTTACAACTAGATTCTCATGTACCTAAAAGATAAGGACAACACTTCTTTCATCACGGATGGATGACTAAATTGCTAAAAGGTGATGCCCTTTAGGCTGAAAAATGTCGAAGCCACCTACCAGAGGCTGGTCAACAAGATGTTCGTCGATCACGTTGGTAAGACGATGAAAGTCTATGTTGATGACATGCTCGTGAAAAGCCTCCAAGTCGAGGAACATATGAAACACTTGGACAAGGCCTCCCAAATTCTGAGGAGATACCAAATGAGGCTAAACCCTCTTAAGTGTGAGTTCAGTGGGGCATCCGGTAAGTTCTTGGGATACAATGTAAATCATAGAAGAATTGAAGCAAATCTAGAGAAGATTAAGGCTTTGATTGAAATGAGGTCACCTCAAAAGCCAAAGAGGTACAACGGCTTATTGGCATAGCAGTCGCACTCAATCGCTTCATATCTAGGGCCACTGAGAAGCGTGTTCCCTTCTCTTTAAGATCCTCAAAGGGCAAAGAAGTTCCAATGGACACCGGAGTGCGATGAGGCATTCCAGGCGTTGAATAGTTACCTTGGACAAGCCCTCCTCCTGTCTAAACCAAAGGTGAGCAAATCGTTAATGATTTATCTAGCCGTGTTCGAAGATGCCATCAGTTTGGTTATTGAAGGGAAGAGGGGACGCACCAATTTCCCATTTACTATGTGAGCAAAGCTTTGTTACCAGTAGAAGTGTGCTACCCAAACATGGAGAAGCTTGTTCTTTCTCTGGTCACCGCAACTTGAAAGTTGAGGCCGTACTTCCAGGCCCACATCATTCATGTACTAACAAACTTCTCCCTAAAGTAAGTCTTTTAGAAACTAGATGCTTCAGGAAGGCTGCTGAAGTGGGTAGTAGAGCTCAGTGAGTTCGACATAATGTATAAACTCAGGGTTGCAGTTAAGGGCCAGGTCCTGACTGCCTTTTTACTGAATTTGCCAAGGCTCCTTAAATTTAAGTGAATATGGAACATGTGGAATCTCCCATCTGGAACCTCTTTGTAGACATATTGTCTGGAAAAGCTAATTCGGGAGTAGAAGTAGTCTTGGAGAGTTTGGAAGGACACAAGCTTAACTGCGGAGTAAGGCTTGGATTCAAGACATCCAACAATGTAGTTGAATATGAAGTGCTCCTAGCCGGCCTTTGTGTGGCTAAAGAGTTGTAAGTGAAAGGAATGGGCATCAATAGTGACTCACAATTAGTGGTGAACCTGGTCAACGAAAACTTTGTAGCTAGAGACAAACATATGGCAGCATACCTAAAACTAGTCATGGATTTCCTTCCCAACTTTGAGAAGTTTGAACTGACACAAGTACCCCACTGGAGAACTCCCACGCTAACGCTTTGTCAAAATTGGCTAGTAGTAAGGATTTCGAGCTTCTTAAGGTGGTTCCCATAGAACACCTTGTCGAACCTTTGATCATAAGAGAGGAAGAAGTGATGTGGATAGAAGGCATCCCTTCGTGGATGTAGCCGTTCGTTGCTTTTCTTAAAAAACAAACTGTACCAGGCAATGAAGCCGAAGCTCGTCGACTTCAGATGAGGGCTGCTCACTTCATCCTACATGATGATGTTATGTACAAATGAGATTTCTCATGCCCCTCTTTAGATCCACGGGAGGTGAAGAAGCAAATTACATCCTAAGGGAGATCCATGAAGAGCAACCATTCTGGAGGGCCATTACTGGCTCACAAGGTACTCAAACAAGGATACTACTAGCCTACCTTAAAAAAGGACTTGATACAATTCGTACACAAGTGTAATAGATGTCAACATTTCTCCAATGTGTAAAGGTAGCCCTCACAGTAGTTCACAGTCGTATCAAGCCCTTGGCCATTTACTTAGTGGAGAGTCGATTTTATTGGTCCATTGCCAAAAGGGAGGGAGGAGTGTCTGCTTCGCCATTATTGTAATTGATTACTTCACAAAATGGGTCGAGACAGAGCCATTGTCCAAGATCACCGAAGTGAACACTTTCAAATTGCTCCAAAAGAACATTATATGCATATTTGGCGTATCCCACTCCCTGGTTTTAGATAATGGTAAGCAATTTGATGATAATAAGATCAGGAATTTGTGCAATGAGCTCGAAATTAAAAAAAATTTCTCAACGTCTCATCATTCCCAAGCCAATGGCCAGGTCGAAGTGGTCACCAAGACCATCAAACTCACCCTGAAAAGAAAGTTGGATGCTTCAAAGGAGGCATGGGTTGACGAACTTTCCCGGGTTCTTTAGGCTATACGAACAACCTGTAGGAGGCAACCGAGGAGATCCAATTCTCCATGACTTATGGAGATGAAGTCATGAGCCTAGTAGAGTTGTTCGAGTGCCTTCTCCTTGTCACATCCACTTTAACGAAATAACAAACGATAAGCTGAGAAGGCTAGAGCTCGAACTCCTCGAAGAGAAGAGAGAAGATTCTTAAGTTAGGTTTGTTTTCTACCAATGCAAGATTTTGCGCTACTGCAATACCAAGGTGAAGAAAATGGCCTTTTGCATTGGCGATCTAATACTCCGTAAAGTATACCCAACATCAAAAGAACCGGGAATATGAATGCTAGGCTGAACTGGGAAGGTCCATATCGTGTTACTGAAGAAATGCGACCCGATACATACAAGATTGGAAATTTGGAGGGCAAAGTGATGCCTCTTCCGTGGAACATCGAGCAATTAAGGAAGTATTATCAGTAGAAAGATCATGAGGGCTATCATGTAAATATTGTTGTTAATTATATGAACTAATTTTTACTTCTGCATTGTTTTCAAACAAATTCTCCTCCGTAGAGGATGTTCGCTTCATCAGGGAGGTGCGGGTACCATCTCTGGTGAAGAAAATCAGCATTGTTTCCACACATTTTTACTCCTTGTCGAGGTAAATCCGCTTCCAAGGGACCACCTCAACAAATGATGTCTGCTTCATAAGGGGAGCTCCGGGTGCCACTTATAGTGAAGCAAATCAACGGTGTTTCCACACATTCTTACTTGTTGTCGAGGTGCATATGGCTCCAATGGACCACCTCAACCAAGGATATCCACTTCATCATGGGAGTTGCAGGTGCCACCTCTGGTGAAGCGGATCAACAGTGTTTCCACACATTCTTACTTTTTACCGAGGTATACGCCCTAAGGAGCCACCTTAATAAATGATGTCTGCTTCATCGGGGGAGGTACGGGTGCCACCTCTGGTGAAGCAGATTAGCAATATTTCCACACATTTTTACTCCTTGCCAAGGTGCACACGCTTCCAAAAGGCCACCTCAACCAAGGATATCCACTTCATCGGGAGAGGTACATGTACCACCTCTATTGAAGTGGATCAGCAGTGTTATCACATTTTTACTCTTTGTCGAGGTGCATACACCTCCGGGGGGTCACCTCAACGAAGGAGTCCATATGCTTCATCCGTTTTATTAAGTGGATATGCTTAGAAAATTGTTTACACTTGTAGTCCGTTTGCTTCATCCTTTTTCTTAAGTGGTTATGCTTAGGCGAAGTGTTTACATTTGCAGTCCATCTGTTTTGCTTAAGTGGTTATAGTTAGGCGAAGTGCTTACATCCGGATCACATTTGCTTTATCCATTCGCGTTAGATCTTATCTGGTTAGCGTGTTTTAAATAAAGTGACAACACTTGGAACAACAAATTGAAGGAAAGAATCTCATTATAGAACAAATCAGGGCCAAAACAATTACTAAAAAAAAACTAACTACCCACCTTCTCTTGGGGAGATTCCTCCTCAGCCTCTATGTTGGTAGGCCATAAGTAGGACCACCAAACTCTTCCTTTAAGAAGGCAATATCCAGCTCTGGATGCACTTCCCTCAAGAGAGACATCATCGTTTGGGCACTCCATGAAGCTCACTAATTGGCGAAGTCATTGTATTCCTTCGTTTTGTTGATGTAGTTCTGAACCGCCACTTTACCCATTGTCTTCACTTCGCTCTTGAGAGAGTCTATCTCATTTTTTTGGGCCTCCGTAAGCATCCTAAGTTTGGCCCTGTCCTTGTTGGCTTGCTTCAGCCCTTCAGAGGCGATCTGTTGGTGTTCATGGGACTGATCAATCTTCTTTGTAAAAGCCGCCACTAGATAAACAGATTTGTGAATCTCATTCTTGAGTTGGTTTACCCGAATCTCAACAGCATCCAACTTCACTTCAGCCCCAGTCCTCTTAACCTCGACCACCTGCTCCTCACTCCTCGCCTTCCTCACCTTCTCTTCCCATTTTTCTGAGGCCCCAACCTTCTGCTCCAATTCTTCATTCTTCTTACGGAGGCTTCGACTAAATCCTTCGTCGCCACGCCAATACTTAATGCCCGATCTACCCAGGTGTTGAAGCGGCTAAAAGGTCCTTCACATCGTAGAAGGCAATACAATCTTGCTAGTCCTTGGTCCAATACTTGTTGTGAATTCGAGCGGTCAAAGCGATGTCTAGAGGCAGCATTTCTAATACTACCTTGAGGAGATCATTCTTCTTACTTCCCAAAAAAATAAGTTCCTTTACTACGAGGTGGAGGGTTTACAGACTTCTTTAGCCTCTTTAGAATTGGCTCTACAATCTGAGTAGCTGGACCAACAACCGCGATTTTGGGGAAAGCAGCCAATAGAGTCTTGGAAGGGGTTGCAATAGTTATCCCGACTGGGGTTGGGGGCAATAGGGGCCTGGCCGTCGCAGCAGTAGAAGAGGACGCCCTGGATGGACCTGATTTTTTCCTTTTTAATAGGGAGGCGCCTTCCTCCACTTCATCCTTCTCATTGGGCAGTTGCCCCCTTCTCAACTTATTAAATTTTTTGACGTACTTCTTGTAAGTAGCCAGACTTGTTTTTAACAGCCTCATCTCCATCATACTTCGGCTGATGATGGCAAAATTAGGCCTCAATAGCTTCTTCTTCATAAAGTTATCCGCAATAAGGAAAAAAACATAAGAATAATCACAAGTGTCTAACCGAACTGAGGGCACAAATTAAGCTCACATTGAGTTGCCATTAGTCCATAGAAGGTGAAATGAATGGTTTTGTCGATCAGTTTATTGTAACTGCGATCCTTCAACTGCTGCAGGTAGATGTGGCTGATAGTATCTCACTCCTCATCGGAGATTTCACATCTCAATAAGTAGTCTACCACAAAAGAAATATTAACTAGTAAGAAACAATTCCAAGTAGAATCAGCTAGGAAAAGTGACTTACTGGCCGAAGAGTAAGAAGCGGAAATAGTAAGAAGAGCCGTGAGGTCATTCTCCATGGTGTCCCATCTCCCAGCAGTCCAAAACTATGACCTTTTCCACTTCTTAACCGAAGAGGGCATGCCCACCACAAATGGGAAGTGGGACCCCCAAGGGGTCAGGTAGTACAATCCCTTACTCTTTTCCTCCCCATCTACACTTTTGGGGAAGCAAATGGAATGGAAAACACTAAAGGGCATGTCAACACCGAGGCTGGCCTTACGCCATAGCATCCACGGCTTAGCCATCTGCGCCCATGAGTTAGGATGTAGTTGGGTCAGAGCCAGCCCATACGAATGAAGAACTAACTTAAAGAAGAGATGAAAGGGAAGTCTCAAGCACGTTCTCAGTAGGTTCTTGCTTTTGGCAATGCACCCCGGCCTTGGATAACACGCCCTATCACTAGGATTAGAAATTATCAGCTCTATATTATTCGGGATCCTAAAGATCCGTCTACAGTTAGTTAAAATTTCCAGGTAATGTTGGATGGGTAGTCGGAGGCTCCCATTTAATCGAAGTGTCTACGGAGGGGCCGAGAGCCTCCAGATATTCTCACCCGACCTAATGGCCTTACCTAACTCGTCCGAGGTAACGACTATGGGCTCCATAACGACATAACTTTCCTTCACTTCGCCGCTCCTCACTTGTGGGTGCAATTACAAACTTCTTAGTGGCCATTTTGAATTTCGAAAGCTAGAAAAAGAACAGAGCAAAGAAATAATAAAATATTACCTAATGCATCAAAAAGAAAGAGTTATCGCAGGAGTTTCAGGGTCCTGGTCACCGGAGAAAAAGGAAAACAAAGGTAAAGGAGAAAACATAGAATGTACAGAGAAGATTTTTTTGCAAAGTAAAGTGACAGAATGAGAGGTTTGGACCTGATATAGGTAATGCCAATTTACCCCAGCCGTCAGATAATCACAAATCACATATGGGCCGTCCAAATCCATAATTCATCATCAATGTTGAAACAAAGAGCCACGTAAGCCAGTGGTCTTGATGGAGTGGTGTACTTCACGCACTAAGCCAAATACGCACCTTGAGCCTATACAGCCGTCGCCATGATTACTATTTATAGTCATGGAGGCGTGCCTTGGAAGCAAGCAACACCCCCATGATTACCTTGGAAAGACACAAAAGCTTTCAAATCATTGGTACGTAGCCCTAGGTTTCCTAATCAGCGAGGACTTCGCTTTGTAACAACTTTTCTCAAAATTGCCTACACCCATCACTTCGTCTTTTAGCAAGGACTTTGCTTTGCAGCAATTTTTCTCAAAGTTGCCTATACCTATCACCTTGTCCTTCAGCAAGGACTTCGCTTTGCATCAACTTTTCTCAAAGTTGCCTACACCCATCACCTCGTCCTCTAGCAAGAACTTCGCTTTGTAGCAACTTTTCTCAAAGTTGTCTACACCTATCACCAAGGATTTCGCTTTGTAGCAACTTTTTTGAAAGTTGCCTACACTCATCACCTCGTCCTTCAGCAAGGACTTCGCTTTGGAACAACTTTTCTCAAAGTTGCCTACACCCATCACTTCGTCCTCTAGCAAGGACTTCGCTTTGCAGAAACTTTTCTCAAAGTTGCCTACATCTATAACTTCGTCCTCCAGCTAGGACTTCGCTTAACAACAAATTTTCTCAAAGTTGCCAACACCCATTACTTCTTCCTCCAACGAGGACTTCGCTTGGCAACATCATTTCCTAAAATCGCACTCAACGCTTCGTCCTTCCGTCCCTAAAATCGCACTCAACGCTTCGTCTTTCCGTCATGACTCTGCTCCTGCTTACCTTCTTTTCTCTTCTACAACTAATGCATACGTCCCAACACTATATAGCCGTCTCTACAAAGTCCATGCATTATATAAATATCCATACACAGATTTGATGGACTGTTGTTACGGGCCATCAAAGGCTCTCCACCTAGTCTATCCAGGTCATCGCCACGTATTGCGCTAATTAATTCGGCACTGCCACGTGGTGGATGAACTTAATTTGCACCTAAAGAACTAAATTTGTATTGGATGAACTGAATTTGATACCCCGAACTGAAACGCTACTGCTCTTTCGTAGAAGAGCTCATCCGCCATATACGACGGATGCAAAGGCTCGCACTCCGCTATGTCCCGCATTCACTTTCCCTAGCCTGCTAAAAACTTTTATGATTAGATCTCTCCAAAGTCAAATCATTTGATTGATGTGATGTGTGACAGACTACAAACGGTCAACTCATGTTGCTATGTCGGAAATTATTTAATGCCTGCCAACTTATGGATTGACAGATTGACGCTTAAGAAAGGATGACCCATCCCAGATCCGAGATCATGTGTCCTTATCCAACAGTTCTCCTCTTTCTTTCTCTAGTGTAAATACCCCCACACTATGATAAGAGAGGGTTCCCATTCTAATCTTTTGTTTCTAAAAAGTCTTTCACTATATTACACACATTCTCAACCATGTCCCGATGACCACTTCACCGTCGAGCACCATTTTCCGGTTAATTGAAATACTGACTTGACCATCAGAGTGCATGCGGTTGCCTCCATCCCAACCTAAAAAGGCCACGAGTGACTGACGACGTGATACCGTGCACAGGGAGGAGCATACGTGAAGACTTATTCTGTGGGCCACGTGTCAGAGCCATTTTTTTGGGATCAACAATATCTGTTAATTATGTTTTGGGGAATTTTAAAAAATGGTCAATTATATGCTTGTCAATTGAAAAATGTCCACCATTTTGAATTTTGTATCAAATTGTCCATTATGCCCTTAATGGAAAAATGAAGCAATTTATTTATTTATTTTTTCCAATTTTTCACAAATTTCGAGAAGTAGTTTTCATGAGAAATTACATTCAAATGATATTCTTGACATTTGAACCATATTAATATTTCAAAAGTACACATGACAAATCACAATATTAAATGTTTTCGACATATTAAATGTCTAGAATGACATTTCATTCTGAACGTGACATTTTTCTACATTTATGTGTCAAGGAGAAAAATTACATTTATTGCGATTTGATAATNAGAAACTACATTCAAATGACATTCTCGACATTTGAACCCTATTTATAATTCAAAAGTATACATGTCAAATCACAATATTAAATGTTCTTGACATTTCAAATATTGTTCTCGACCTATTAACTGTCTAGAATGACATTTCATTCTGAACGTGACATTTTTCTACATTTATGTGTCAAGGAGAAAAATTACATTTATTGCGATTTGATAATTGTACTTTTGAAATAAATAGTTTAGGGTTATGTGTCAAAATTTTATTGATCAATAAATTTTTTAATAAAGTGAACATTTTTGTGTTTATGTGGAATTATAAATTGTTAACTAGAATATTTTGGTCTAAATTCTTTCAGAAAAGAACATTTTTGCAAATGGACATAAAAAAGTGGACATTTGTGAAATTTCTTCTTATTTTTTTAATTTCCATGAAACAATTTGAATGCCAAAATGATGTGGATAGCTTTCGATTACGGTGGTTATACATTTTTTTTTTAACATTTCTAACAAATGTAACGTAACATTTATATTTAGAAAGTCCAAATCAAACATTGTATCAACATATTTATATTTTAACTTGTTTGAAAATCGTTACTTTTTTGTCATTAGATAAACTGTGATTTCTGACAAAGTCGAACTGAAAAAAAATAAAAATAATAAAAGGAATTAATTTGAGGAGTGAAATAATTTTATTTGATTTTGAATTTCTTCAAACTGATTGAATAGTTTGTTTTCAAATTCGTTTGAATCAAATCGTACATATCTTAAACACACATGACTTGACTTACGTGTAAATTTTATTTGACAAGATAATGGAACACTGTACAAATCAAACTTCATTCCATAAAGTAGGATTGTACCAATTTCTTAGTCTATATTTGTCTCTCTTTTTTTCATAATATCTTTTTCTACGTACTTACTTACTTTTAAAACCTGTTTGGTACGACTTAAAATTCAATTAAAATTGAAAATATGGTCGTTATTGGGTTCCACCCATCTAATAAAAGTCAATAATAACGACTATATTTTCAATTTTAATTTGATTTTAATCTCTACCACACACCCTCTTAACCATATATTTATGTAATAAAATATTTTTTGTGTAAATTCTTCTCTACCTCTTAACCTCTCGTATTAAAAAAAAAAATTATTTAAAATAATATTTTTTCATACGCTTGCTAAAATCACTAGTTGGTAGTATTTGTACGTTCCTACGTTGTAAGCTTCAAAGGCGGTTGCTCATCTTTCACAGTTTCATTTGACTAATTTCATGACAAATGGACCTTCTTTCATGGCTGCTTCTTGCTCTTTTCTCCATTTCTACTGCTATCCTTTCTTCTTCAAATCAATCACAAGAAGATGCATTATGGCTTCTGAATTTCAAAGATTCAATATTGCACGATCCCAACAATCTCCTTCTCACCTGGAACGCCTCAACTCATCCCTGCTCCGCCGCCGCCGTCGTCCGCTGGTATGGGGTTTCATGTGATCCGCTTTCTGCCACCGTCGTCTCCCTCAACCTCACTGGAGGAGGTCTTGTCGGTGTGCTGCCACCTTCTATTGGTAATCTGACTAACCTTCGAGTTTTATCACTCAATCGTATCTCGTTCTCCGGCCATATTCCGCCGGAGCTCGGAAAACTTAAGTCTTTGCACACTTTGGAACTTCAAGGGTGTAATTTCTCCGGGAGCATTCCCGATCAGATAAGATTTCTTTCGTCTCTTCGCCTTCTTAATTTGTCGTATAATTCGCTTTCGGGTTCTATACCCAATGGTTTGATTGGTTCAGGGAGGTTAAGTGTGATTGATTTATCGAATAATAAACTCTCTGGGGGTCTTAGTGTTAGTGATCATTGCGAGTTTTTGCAATGTTTGAAGCTGTCTAACAATTTCTTGGTGAATGAAATTCCTCCTGAGATAGGAAAATGCTCGAATCTGAGGACTCTCTTGCTCGACGGAAACATTTTTCAGGGTAGAATTCCGATACAGATAGGCCAGATTTCTCAACTCAGGGTGCTGGATGTTTCTAGGAATAGTCTCACTGATACAATTCCGCCTGAGCTTGCCAATTCCCTCAAGCTCTCTGTTGTGGTGCTCACCAATTTGGTTGATTTAGGCTCTTCATTTTACGTCGGTGCTAATGGAAGTGCAGGGTCTGTGCTGGACTTTTCGAGAGGGGAATTCAATGCCTTTGATGGAGGCATCCCTCACGAGCTCTTGTTACTTCCTAGTCTTCAGATACTGTGGGCACCAAGGGCGAATCTTGGCGGACAATTGCCCAGTAACTGGAGTAATCTCCATTCATGCTCTTTGAGAGCCCTTAATTTGGGGTTGAATAATATTACTGGTTCTATACCAGAGAGTTTGGGTGTCATGTGTAGAAATCTGACAGTCTTGGATTTGAGTTCAAATGGACTGCAAGGATACCTTCCAAGGCAGCTGCGAGTACCTTGTATGCTGTACTTCAACATTAGCCGGAATTTGTTATCTGGTGCTCTTCCCCAATTCGAGAATAGGGGTGGCTGTGGTTTTCGCATGGCATACTATGGTCGAGATGAAACTAGTGTCTTAGATGAGGTAGACATTCAAGAAGTTTACTTCAATATCCCAGTGTGGGGCTATCAGATTAATGTGGTTGCAGCAGTAGACTTTGATAGTACTCTTGTTGTTGCACATGATTTCAGCTGGAATGCTTTTGCAGGTCCATTGCCTCTCTTCTCAGTTGGAGATGATTTTTGGCTCACTCATGGTAGAGCGAGTTATAAATTGTTTCTCAACAATAACAATTTTAATGGAACTTTTCCTATTGATCTCATTACAAAATGTAATGATCTCCATAGCCTTTTCCTTACTGTTAGTGCAAACCAGATAAATGGAGTTTTAGATGCCAAATTCTTTGGGTGCTTGAGAATAATTGACTTTGAAGCAGCAGAAAATCAGATTGACGGATCCATTCCCCCAGAGATTGGGAACTTGGAATTGCTCCAATATCTAGACTTGAGCAGCAACAGGTTATCTGGTTCCCTGCCCAATCAATTAGGGGAACTGAAAAATGCCAAACAGATTCTTCTTGGAGAGAACAACTTGACTGGAAAAATTCCTGCTAAATTTGGCCATTTAGCTTCCCTTGAAACTGTGAATCTATCTTATAACGGGCTAACTAATTCCATCCCTGAAAGTCTGGCCAATGCCACGAGTCTTGAAAGCTTGTTGCTGGATCACAACAATATATCAGGAGGGATCCCTTTGTCCCTTTCAACCCTTTCCCGACTTATTCAACTTAATCTATCTTTCAATAACCTTTCTGGTCACATACCTCATTTTCCACGCATTACAGATTGCACTTCCTTCAGGGGAAATAGATTTCTCCATTCATGCCCCGATCAAGATTCAGCACCACCTGCCGGGATTCCTATCCCTTCTGAAGTCCAAAAACCACAACAGGGCCAGAGAAAAGTGAAATCTTTTGTCATAGCAATATGCACGTTTGTGCCTATTGTGCTCTGTGCTCTAGTAGTGACAGCTTTTTTCCTCATTGGAAGGAAAAGGCTAAGAAGAGTAGCTAGCCTGCATAGGAATGTTGTAATAGCTTTTGCAGATGCAACCCTGGAGTTGAATTACGATAACGTAGTTAGAGCAACTGGAAATTTTGGCACTGCCAACTTGATTGGAACTGGTGGCTTTGGATCGACGTACAAGGCAGAGTTAGTCCCAGGCCTCCTTGTAGCAGTGAAGAAGCTTTCAATTGGTAGATTTCAAGGCACCCAGCAATTTGATGCAGAGATAAGAACACTCGGAAGAATCCGACACAAGAACCTGGTCACTCTTTTTGGATATTATGTTGGAGAAGATGAAATGTTTCTAGTCTACAACTTTCTTTCTGGTGGGAATCTTGAACACTTCATACATCAAAAATCAGGCATGGATAAGCATTGGCCAACCATTTACAAGATAGCCATGGACATTGCCCAGGCTCTTACTTTCCTTCACTATTCGTGTGTTCCACGTATAGTACATCGTGATATAAAACCTAGCAACATCCTGCTTGATGAGGAACTAAATGCCTATCTTTCAGATTTTGGGTTGGCTAGGCTTCTAGAAGTCTCGGAGACACATGCCACTACTGATGTAGCTGGCACATTTGGGTATGTGGCTCCTGAATATGCAACCACTTGTCGCGTTTCAGACAAGGCAGATGTTTACAGCTACGGTGTTGTGCTCTTGGAACTGATGTCAGGCAAGAAGTCACTCGATCCATCCTTCTCCGAATATGGGAATGGATTCACAGTTGTTGCATGGGCCAAGTTGCTGATCAAGGATGGACGCTATTCTGAGTTCTTTTCTCCCGATTTATGGGAATCTGGACCCCAGGAGAATTTGGTGGCCATGTTAAGGCTAGCATCAAGTTGCACTGGGGAAACCCTTTCTGTTAGGCCATCAATGAAGCAGGTTCTTGAGAAGTTGAAGCAGTTACACTCTTGATGATAGGATGTCCTTCACCATTGTTAGGCCACCAATGAATGTGCTTGTGCTCAACTTAGTGGAAGATGAAAATATTCAGGTTAGATTGTCTGGACTTAACATAATTTTTCATGATAGGGTCCCAAGATTTCAGGATTTGACTTCAGTTTCTGAATCTCCATCAAGAAAATGTTATATACCTGCTTCCAGGAAATTGCCAGAGGACACTCACACTGAACTTGTGCACCTATCGGTATATATATCTTGAACTTGATCCATGCTAACAGGCCTAAATGTGGGGAGGAATGACCTGCTGCAAAATGCATTGTACTTCTTAAGTCCCTGTTTGATGCACATTTTTAAGGAAATAATGTATTTTAAATAGTGATGTGATGAAAAATATGTGGTTAAAAAAGAATGAAAAGTTTTGGATTTGCGTGTAATATTATTTTATTGAAGATTGTGGTTGAAAATGAGTATTGAAAGAATGCATTTTTTTAGAATGCGGATCAAACAGGTGAAAAATCTTATCATGATTTTTGGCTTTTCTACAGAGACTAGTACGGAGTTCTGGTTGTGATGTGATAAATCCTACAAGGGATGCAAGGTAGCAAGAAACATGCTCTACTTCTTACTCGTGTTTTCCCCAATACCAACTTTCTAATGAATGTCGCAATTCTGAGTAGATGATTGTGCAGCATATGCATTCACAATTGGTTGGAGTACTCCTTTTCAAGTGAAAAACTACAATACAGATTCATTTTGCAGAAGTTTTTGCCCAAAGTAATTTATAGCATTCAAAAGCACTAGAAAGTTATATTATTCTGAATAAAAAATGAGATGAAACACAAAAGCAATGAGCATCAAAATCAAAATTGGCCTTCTGTATATTATATCAGAGATCCCTTGATCCCTTTAAAATCTACTTATTATAAACATGGCATCAGTTTGGCTCTGTGTATATACAACTTGCCAGAGCTAGGGCTTTCACTAACTGAGTTTAACAAAATCCAAATAAAAAATCCACAACTACCCCTTTTAAGAAACAAAAAAATGTTAAAACTCCAGTTGCATTGAGTGAGCAGCTTGCATCTGTGGTCTTCATTTCTGCAATTTGCACCACAAGCAGAAAATAGTAATAAACTTGTCCAATAACAGGTAGGATAACCTTACTGATTACAATATTTTAAGAACGGTTTAGCTATGTACGGTAATCCAGAATTCTGCTGTGGGATTCCCGTCCATCCAAGGCTATTGATTGTAAGTCCAGGTGCAGTCACACAGCCACTCAAGTAGTGAAGTGGATTAGGTGATCGTTGTAACATGGTGCTGCTTGAAGGCATTCCCCCACCCATCCCACTGTAGTCTTCAGACTGGATAAACTGTTGAATTGAATCATTTGGTGGCACCACGTCGAAGTTCCTTACATTCAGTTACAATACTGTGTAGGTTCTGACCTGACTTGCTAACGCTGCTCGTGCCGAGGTTCAAACCAATGGCACCTGAACCTTCAATGGCAGACGATCCTGCATGGCCTCCTCTCTCATCTGTACAATACAAATCGAATACTTTGTTCTTGATTTTTGAATGATTCATATTTGACTTGAGACAATGCAGATTTACATTTAAAAAAACATTTATTCATTATTATTTTGCTAATAATTTTCATCCCTTTGATTTCGAAGAGTCAATTTTATTAATGTTTTGTTCATC
>CAIGRH010211650.1:0-11014 GCA_903798295.1 Fraxinus nigra | reverse complement strand
ATTTTTCAAATTTTTCACTTTTTTGAGGAAAATAAATTCTTGATGTTTTGATTGGTAAATATTTTTCAGGTTTTTTTTTTGACAATTGAAAAAAATTCTAGACACAATGATAATTTTTTTTTTTCTATAATTTTTATTGACAATTTTCATGCAAAACAAAGTCAAACGAATGGCATTTGGTATGGTTATTTTTTTTTTTCAATTGTTGTTTTTTTTTGTGGCAATTGGAACAAATTCTAAACTCAATGGCAGAAAACATTATCACTTTAATGAACAATTTTCCATAAAAAATGAAGCTAAACGGAAACCAAACTTTCAACATTTTTCATGGAAAGTTATACCAATTAAACATAATTAATTACAATTCCTAGTAAAATAATTTCTAGGCAAATTACTTCCATGTAAAACATTTTCTTTCCACCCATTTTCTACATTTACAATCAAACGGACCCTTAAATTTGTATCCATAGGAATTTCCCATTTTTCTGCCCTTTATCCTTGTGAGTCCTTACAATGCTTATAAGTACTAAATGAACAAAGGGGAAATATGTGAAATTTGTAATGGAGATTGAGAGTGTAATATCTGGAAATATGTTTTTATTTGCATTTCTTTGTCACTATTTTCTTTTGCCTAGGCAATGGACTAGACAACCAGTTATTGCTAGGCATTTTAATAACCGTGTGCTGCAGCCAAAGATGAATAGAAAGAAAAGATATAACAATTGATGTGTATATATATAAAAAATAAAGTTTCTTCTCAAGGAATAGCTGAAAATACCCCCACTAAAAAGATAAATAATTTTTTCTCAAGGAATGGCTAAAAACACCCCCACTAAAAGGATTGCTAAATTCATCAATCTTCCTTTATGGTGAATTGGAATAATCCGTTACTTTTGCTGCTGAAAAGAATAGTCCCTTGATTACGGATATATATTTCCTATTAAAGGAATCGCCAGAAAATATGGCCATTAAAGAGAGACAAATCCTTTTTTTTTCTCGAATTTGAATAATCCTGTAATTGTCATTGTCACTGCTGAAAAGAATAATCCCTTGAACTCGGTTACAAGCAAAGAGAATGAAAATATGTTAGTTCCAATATTATTTGTTAGCTAAACATAATAGATTGAAATAATATAATGAATACATATGGAACTACCTAATCTAGAAGCTTAAGCTACTAGAGGGGAGAAATTAATTTAACACATCCCTCACATGTAAGCTAGATTAAATTTCATTGAAGGATTGATACATGCATAATTTTTATAACCTTGTGATGGTGGGACTTGAATTTAAAACCTTCATGTGCTTTGATATGATGTTAAACCATGTAAGATTAATCTGATGGAGAGGGACACATTTTTTTTATTTAAGTTTTGTCTTCAACTATACACATCCCTTGTCATGTCTGTCCAAAGTCCTTGCAATACTTTAAAATCTGCTTAATCTCCTTTAACAAGTTACTAGATTGTCTTTATTCTACTTCTATAGTCTGTACATGCATTGTGAGGAAAAACATATAAAATCATTTTATCATTTTTACCCATACGTCGTTTATTGCTTGCTACCTTTAACCATTTTGGTTGGTTGCTTATTGTAATGGTTCGACCCTTGTGTCTAGGTTGTTATATCATAAGTACTCTCCGCTTTGGGAGACCTTGAGCCCATCTTACTTTTAATGGATTTCTGTCGCGTTTCCCAAAATTTGAACCCATGAATTGGCTTAGTCTCTCTTAGGAAGATGTCCTGAATTCGAATCTTGAGAGACGCGACAAAAATTCATGAAAGGTAAGGGACTCAGACTCTCTCAAAGTGGACAATACGCAAAGAATGGCTTGAGCATGAGGGCTGGGTCGTTATAAAAAATGCATGTTATCTCGTGCTCAAGTCGTTGTATCATACTTATTGTCCACTTTGAGAAGGCTTTTGCCCTCTTATCTATCATGACTCTGTTGCGTCCCTTCGAATCTAAGATCTCTGTCTAATGAGATATTTAAGTTGAATCCTGGTACCAACGGCTTGGACACAAAGCTTGGATTGTTACACTTGTAACTATGTGCACAAATCAAATAAATAAAATTAGTTTTCCTTTCGTTATTATGCATTTCAAATCTTTGAATACCCTCGGTGGAAATGCATCCTCTGTGTGTGAACTTTGGTTTTGCTTCATTTTCAAGTTTTGCATTTTTTTTTTTTACTATTTAATGCTGATAAGGCCTTTTATTTTCAAGTTTCTTGAAGATATAGCCTTTGTTTGAACCCCATTTTTGGGGAAAATGAGTTTTGTCATAGTAATTTTTTTATTTTTTATTTTTTTGAAATGTGTGGAAAACAGTAGGGCAAAGTTTTGAGTTTACATGTAAAATTATTTTATTGAGAGAATGTGGTTCAAAATGAGTTTGGGGAAAAAAATGATTTTATAGAGAATGGAGCTCAAACATAGGCATAGTATTAATACGCTAGTGAATTGTGAAAGAGGGGTTTTAGTTTACACTAATATGCCCTTGTTTGGTACTGATTAAAATCTAGATTTTAATCTAAGTCAAAGTCAACAATCAATTTTAATCACATATTTCATGGGTCTCACAACTTTTCAACCATACATTTCATCAACTTTTATCAAAATCTAATTTTAATCCCTAGCAAACAGGGGCTATATTTTACACTTCATGGACAATCTTTCATGTAGTAGAAATACGCATGCTATCTTTTTATTAACTGTACTTTAGTTCATCAAAAATACAAAGATGCGCTCTAGGAAGAGAGTTTATTTTCCTGTAACATCAATCCCCAATCCTGCTGCATTCTATTTGGAACTTATGTATTCATCACCTTTATATAGTTAAAACATAATTGAATTCTTCTTCGCCTAAAATATAACTTCACACATCGTTTAGGAGATGGTTTATGTGAAGGTAATAACATTCACATTTAGTACGTTTAGCCTCTGTTTGACAGCCTTTTTTGTGTAGAATGAGTTTTTGAATGGTAAATTTTTGGAGAATGTTTTGTTAAAAAGAAAGAAAAAGTTTTGAGGAATATTTTATTGTGAGAATGTGTGGTTGAAAATGAGTACGAAAAAAAAAGAGGAGTTTTAAAAGTATGGTTGTCAAACGGGCTTAGTATCCTAAGTTTTTTTCTTTAGTTTCATCACTCTATAGACACGTGAGATTGCTCCGTGTAGGGGTTTAATGCTGAATCTGGATGTCTACATTTGTAGGATTCATTCATTGGCATTGTGCACAATTCCAATTTAATGACATGTTCGGTGAATGGGATTATTATAGAAGGAGATATACTAAAATCTTTACAATTGTACGGTGAGTGTACAAGTCCCATAGGATTAATATTCTTGATACCTTGCCTAGTCTTTGTCACTAGTGACATATTGAGAACCTTTGGTTGGATGGATTTATCTATTGGGACAATCGTCATCAATGGATTTTAATCTGTTAATCATGTTTTCCCTCTTCTCTTTACTAGATCTGACTCGGGTTGATGGAGGTTGAATTTTTAGTTGAGCCATTTCATTTTTACTGTTCATCATGTAATAGCTCGTTTCTTCAGGTGGCGGAGAGGGCTTTGTTTTTATGGAACAACGATCATATCGAGAACCTAATCAAACAAAACCGTAAAGTTATACTGCCAATTATCTTTCCTGCCCTGGAGAAGAATGCAGCAAACCACTGGAACCAGGCAGTGCGGAGTCTGACGCTAAATGTTCGGAAAATCTTCTCTGATGTCGATACCGAGCTGTTTGAGGAGTGTTTGCTCAAGTTCCAAGAAGACGAAGCAAGCGAAAAAGAAATGGAGACAAAGCGTGAAGCAACATGGAGGCGCTTGGAAGAAATTGCTGCAATGAAAGCTGCCAGCAACGAAGCAGTGCTCGTCCCTAGCAAATTTAATACCAACACACCATCTGGTTAGAAACTATGGATGGAGGTGGAAATACAAAGCGGGAACTTCCAACATTTTCTACATTTCTCACCTTCTTATGCTTCCCGATTTTTGGCCCATCAGTTCGTGAAGGGTAAAGGACTCTGCTGC
The DNA here is from genome assembly GCA_903798295.1 of Fraxinus nigra. Classification (NCBI taxonomy): domain Eukaryota; kingdom Viridiplantae; phylum Streptophyta; class Magnoliopsida; order Lamiales; family Oleaceae; genus Fraxinus; species Fraxinus nigra. The sequence continues at coordinate 6,970 of CAIGRH010211650.1, read as the reverse complement.
ATGGGGAATGGAGGACCTGTAAATATAGAATTGGTGGGAAACAAGAAGAGGTTTAAGGGTCTGCAATGCACTTTTACATGCTATTGGCCTTTTTTTAGCGTTAGCTCTTAGAATGATGATGTTGATTAAGATTTCCATTTTGCAAGTATCTATATGAACTTTGTGTTTCATTTGTATACTCTGTTACTTGATTATACATGTGTTTATTTTCATAATGTCTGAGAATCATGTATTATACCTTAAAACTTATTTTGTTTTGTTTAGTATGTAGTGCTCGATATTAGACGGTAGATATTCTTAAAACCCTTCTCGATCCATCCATTCCGAGAGAATAAAGAAAAAGAACAATATAGTGTTTCTTTTATTACCCCTTAAACTTTTCCTCCATATTTAAGCAATAATTATTAGCCTTAATTGATGTTTACTTTCAATTTCTATGATAACCTGCCAACTAATCCACCAGCATCATCTCTAATTTCTTACATACATCAACTCTAACTCCAACTCCAACTCCCTAACCTTTTCCAGAGTTGTACGTCATGTCTTTCTTGATACTTCTCGTCCAATACATATGTACAATCAAATTAAAATTGAATCAGTTCACTCAACACGCTACAACCGACTACACCGGATCCAAACACGCACTTTTCTGATTATGGGTAGGATGGCATCACGTCATGTGTGGTACCTGATACGACACCGTAAGAACAAACAAAAATGACAGCGCTCAATTTTCCCCAAAATCGAAACCAAAAAACCCTAATTATCTTAAACCCCCTATATATTGATCATCGTTACTCTCTAAACAATTCACATAAAACATAGAGGAAGATTGAGAGCCATATATATAAACACAGAGAAAGGGGGTGGGGTGAAGCCTTTTGTGTGTGTGTGTGTATATATAGATATTTGATTGATTTTTTATGTTTATCGGAAATGCCGAGCATTGGTGTGAAATTATACAGCGTTTTCTTCAAATTCATGCTAAAACATCGGTTGCAAAGCCGATTGCAGACGCCGGAAAACGACACCGGCGGCGGCGGAGGGAGCTCCTTCGGAGTAACGTCACGGCCGGAGGAGGAGACGGCCGCCGCCGCGAATCCTTCGTTTACTGATGGCGTTGCCACGAAGGATATCCATATCGATCCTATAACGTCTTTGTCAATCCGAATCTTTCTTCCGGATACCTGCTTCAATTCGCCCGAAGCGGTCTCCAGGTCTCGGTCGACGGTCGTGAATTCTGGATCCGATCCGAACCAAATCCTGCTCCGCCGCAACAGCTATGAGTCGTCGAATAGCTCCGTTTCTAGCAACAACAGTGTAATTGTGAAGCGTGCTCAAAATCATGATAGTTTTCGGAGGAATAGCTACGGGTGTAGTATTGATGATGGGAGTTTGAAACCGGAGAATGGAATTTACAGAGGGTATAATCCGATGGGGAATAATTGTCGGAAACTGCCGGTGATGCTGCAGTTTCACGGTGGTGGATTTGTGAGTGGGAGCAACGATTCAGTGGCTAATGATTTTTTCTGTCGACGGATTGCAAAGTTGTGTGATGTGATCGTGTTGGCCGTGGGGTATAGATTGGCACCAGAGAATAAATACCCAGCGGCATTTGAAGATGGGTTGAAGGTGCTGCATTGGCTGGCGAAGCAGGCCAATTTGGCGGAATGTAGTAAATCCTTGGGGAGTACCTTGGGTGGGGGTGCAGATGTGAGGAAGTTGGATGGTCATTGGCATATTGCCGATGCCTTTGGAGCTTCAATGTTGGAGCCTTGGTTGGCTGCTCATGGAGATCCATCAAGGTCAGGTTTGAATCCATGTGGCTTCTCTTATGGTTATTACTTATTATTGTTACCATATTTGATAGTTGATACTATAAATGAGCTTATTAAGGATTTGATCTGGGGAGTTAGTACTAAGTTGCGAGTGATAAAAATTCTAGTCTTCACTTGGCTTCCTTTTGAATGAATAAATTTGACTGATTTAATTGGCAGCCATTTGAAATAGAATAATAGAAGAATATGAATTTGACTTGTTGGATTGCTTACGAAGCTATAGTATGGGAAAAGGGTTGAAAACTAATCAAATGCATAGTTTACATTTGGTTAAGAGTTAATGTGTGGCAGAGTGATTGACATCTCTAGCTCAAGCTTAAAGATGAAGAACAACTGATTATTCTTTTTGCTGGAGTTTCTACTTTTATTCTTGTGGTTTTTAGTCTTTCTATCATAAAATCAAATAGAAACCAGCAAATGTGTAAGAAGGATTTGTAGGATGCACACTCATTAATTTAATCCAAAACTTTCGAACTTTTGGGAGTTATATATGCTTGACTGCTATGTTTAGGTGTAATATATTATCTATTTCTCTCTGATTTTTTGTTTGGTTACAGTGAATCGCCTGCAACTTGTTGATATTTTTGTCTGTTGACTATGATCCGGAGAACAGAATTGACCTTTTGATTGATTCTTGTTACTTTTTTTTATCTTTTCTCTCTCTCTCTCTCTTTTTTATTGTTTTTATTTTTATTTTAATACTTGCACATAAATCTGAAGATTAGATGAGGATTAAGTGGGATGAACTAAGGCATATAATTTGAGTTTGAGAATTTTATGTAGGCATGCAGGGTAGTTTTTAGCCTCTTGTTTGACTAGATTTAAGATAATGCTTCTAAGGGAATATGTTTGTCCTTTTATAATCTTTTTGTAAATTTGGTGCCAATTTCTGATATGGCTCCTTGCTTTCCTGCTTTAACGTCTTTGTTCAACAACCATTGTTTAGTCTTTAATGTGATTACAACGAGAGCTTTAATCACCTGATAAATGGACTTTAGTGCTTGGTTTGCATAGTTCTCAAGAAAATTTCCATCTTGCAACTCATTGTAATTTCTGTCACCTTACAGATTTCAATAGTTGCAATTTTTTTCTAATAACTATTGCCACTTGGCCCAATTGGCATGGCTTGTACATTTTATATATGCTACATATTTTAGATTTCGGATCTCAGCATCAGAGAGTAAATGTTTTCAACGGAAAGCTAAATGCTTGGTATAAAAATTAACAAAAGGAAGAAAAATTTAAAATAAGGAAAATAATATTCAAGTTAAACCCTGAATGTTCACGAATGATGCATCTGATTGGCTTCTCTGCTTTGGTAGGTTAACCAAGTCACTTTGACTGCTGTCAAATTATCTCACGATGTTCTCCTAAACATTTGTGCTAAAGTGCGTGAATTGGTAATAGCGTAGCTTTCATGTTATATATGATTGAGAATGTACACACAGCCACCCCATTCTTAGATGGCTTTCTCTCCCCTCTAGCCTATGCCACTCTTTTGAAAACGAGAATGGCCTAGATTAAGAACACACTGGATCCAAAGTTAGCTATGCCTGCACTTTGTGACTTGTATATGTAATTATATATGCTATTAATTTTCTTGTGTCCAAAAACCTTTTTATTTCAATTCCTAACTTTAAGTGACGTTGAACAGATGTGTACTTCTTGGGGTGAGTTGTGGAGGGAATATTGCCGACTATGTTGCACGTAAATCTGTTGAGGCTGGTAAGCTTTTGGACCCAGTAAAGGTGGTGGCCCAGGTTTTGATGTATCCTTTTTTCATTGGAAGTGTGCCAACACATTCTGAGATAAAACTGGCAAATTCCTATTTCTTTGACAAGGCTATGTGCGTACTTGCATGGAAACTTCTCTTACCAGAGGAGGAGTTCAACCTGGATCACCTTGCTGCTAACCCTCTTGTTCCGGAGAGAGGACCACCTTTGAAGAAGATGCCCCCAACGCTGACAGTGGTGGCTGAGCACGACTTGATGAGAGATCGAGCCATTGCCTACTCAGAGGAGCTTAGGAAGGTAAATGTGGATGCACCTGTTCTCGAGTACAAAGACGCAGTTCATGAATTTGCGACTCTAGACATGCTCCTTAAGACCCCTCAGGCCCAGGCTTGTGCTGAAGACATTGCCATTTGGGTTAAGAAACATATTTCACTTAGAGGTCACGAGTTCTCATACTGAGTTGCATATATGAAATCCTGACAGCAGCACTTGCATTTTTAGCATGTTTTGTACGATAGGAGGCGACATCATTGGACAGAATTAAGGAGGAAATACAAGTTAAAATTTAGTTCAGTGTAATGTATAGTGTTGTCTAATACCGTGTACCAAAAATGCCTTGTATGTCTCGACGATTGAAGGATCACTGGTTTGAGGTTTGTAACATGCCATCTTATGTTCGTCTATTGATGGATACAGGGCTCTTTTTCGTTGATTCTTCGTGGAAGATAGTTATCTTGCGTGAGATTAATTTGCTAATGGAGTTCGTGAGGCGAAATTCTGTGTGAACTTCATTGTCAACAATTTTGCATATTGTAATATTTGTCATCATAATGTAATATCAAAGAAGCTCTTTCTTTCCCCCATCATTTTTTATATTCCATATTTTCAGTGAATAAACTGAAAGGTTTAAAAACCAACCTTATTATACGCAGTACATCCCTATGAGGAACAAAAATGGTTGCAGAATGATCATTTTAGCCATAATTGAGAAGTAATGAGGCAAATTTTATCGATCAGAATTATTACACAAGAAAGAAAGTTATTTAACAATAATCTCCAAATGTGATCTTCAGAAACAAAACCTGTAATGATGACAAAACACACAAAATAAGGTGAGAACAGACCACAGAAAAAGAGAGAACTAGCACAAGAAATAGAGACGAGAGACAAGAGACAAGAGGTATCAGGGAAGCCAGTACTAGAATCAAGACGAAGAAATCTGGAGAAACTTCAGCAGCAGCAGAGGGAAGACGGTTTCCAGATTCAGGAGATGTCTCCTGGTGAAGGCGTGGGTGTAGGGACATGCGAATGAGAATGCGATGTGCCTTCAGATATGCTCATTATCAGTGCCAGCACCGAAAGAATTATGAAAAATGTGGCAGACGGAGACAATAATTTTCCGACCGCCATTCTCGGAGACAGGCTGAGTAACTGTGTTCTTGATATAGTGTGAAATATAGAGAGGTCATTACTAGGGGAAATATATAGGAGTTTGACGGGTACCATAGCCTATTTGCATCATTTCTGATATTTTTATCAAGTCAACGATGAAGTTCAGTTGGGTTTTGATACCCAATAAATTATGGGTGACTATGTTAAACCGATATTGGATAAATTGAAATATTGATACCTCAATGGAATGACCCAAATCTAGAACTATTTGGACTATTAGAGGTAGCATAATTTAGTTAGAGCCGCTTGTGACCAATTTCCCACTTTTTGGATGGCTTATAAGTGTTGACCCATATATTGATTTAGATTTGACCATTTTCTCTCTATACCTAATGTACCCTATATATTTGCAGAAATCGGCTGCTTCTTCCATTGTCTCTTTCATTCTGTTTTTCTTCTTTCTTTTCCCTTTGTGGCTGCTTGAGTGGGTACCTTTGTGGCTGTAATAACACCGTCACTTTGTGTCCTTTGTGGGTGCAACCATAGCAACCGACGTTGGGAAAATAATTGTTCTTCTTGTGTCGTTAATTGAGGTGGTCGATTTCGGTTAGATTGATAAACTGAGCCCAGATTCCACAAATCAAAGATCAATTCCGCTATAGGGTTGATTGAGATTTATTCGACAGAGTGATTTAATAATTCAGACTCGTGTTTAAGAGGAATCACTAAGTGTGAAGGTGTCATTATCACTATGATACAACTATATATAAACCAGGCACCAAGAAGAAAAATCCCACCCAGTTACTGTCAATGACTGCACATTTTTCTAATATGAACTGACAGGCGACAGCACAAGATAACCAAAACATTCAAAGCTTGTCGATAAAGTGATCGAAAAAATGACGCTAAAATCTTATCTATTATTTTATCTTCTACGTATCAGTGTCCACGCATTCTTCTCTGCAATCATAAAGCTTCATCCTGTCTCAGGTCCCACGTGAGTAGAGATTCTGGGTTCTATAATTACGACGTGGCCTTCTCTCTACAAAGTCGTGGGTTTCATACGCTGGACAAAATATGGCCAGAAATATTTGGTTTATCACGTCATGAAACCTAATGCCTAACGAAATTTTACGCGCAGCAGCCACTTTTATTGCTTCAACTTCTTCCGGAAATATCAGCTGAATAGTGTTCCAAAGTACAATGTTCACCGTGTAAGATCTCCTTGCTGCCAAAAGATAGAATATAAAAATCGATTAAAGCACACGTCATCTTAGGCTAAGATGAATTCACATTGTATAACCGGGTAATTTACCAAGCTTAAATGTCATACATACCTGATCTTTTGTTACACTTTGGGCATATATTTCCCATTCTATCAGCAGCTTGACACAAGCAACTTTTACAAAAGCTGCACAATAGACAAGATTTGAACTTCTTTTATCCTATCGAGTGCAACCTAATAGAAATATACCATCAATTTTACTTCACCTGTGTCCACAAGATGTTGTAGTGGGCTCAAAACATATCTCCCAACAAATCTGTCATATAATCATCTCAAAATCAGAGATTAATAACATCAAAATATTAAAGACGATCATTGATGATACACAGGTAATGTTTGTTCTTACATCAAAAGCAAGTTCTTTGCGGAGTTGATCATAGCATGGAATCGCTCGATTCACTACTTGCAGTTGCAGTAATATCAGCAAAAAATAAAGTAAAATAAAATAAATAAATAAATATCGCACATCCCTTATGACAAACTGAATAAAATTATCATCTGTAGTAAATCACCTTCTTCAGCAGTTGAATCATTCTCAGCTACAAATAATGAAAAAGGACTCATCTGTGCCCCTCGACCGCACTTTAACATCCGGATTAAATAAATAAAAAATAAAGTTATCACTAATATAAGAAGCAGTAACAGAACCTATTACAACTCAATTTTAATTAGCTAAAGTTAAAAGTAGAATTGTTAAAGTCAAGGTCAATATGGACTTAATT
>CAIGRH010211647.1:0-18688 GCA_903798295.1 Fraxinus nigra | reverse complement strand
CCTAATAGTAAATGTTATTTTGTAGAAGAATCCGTGCTTCAAAATGATTCAAATGCAGCTTCGTTGAAAAAGGGCGTAGCCACTTTTGAAACAACGGCTATTCCATTAAAAGCGATTTACCATTGCGGAAACCGCCGGAAGTAACTGAATATAGTGGATAACAGTTCGAGTCGTGAACGGTAAATGGCAGCGCCGGCGGGAGTCCAACAGCAACAGTCGCCTGAGAAGGTGGTGGACGAGCTGAACCGTCTGTATCAGCAGCATCTCAACCTCCAATGGGTAAAGAGACGTGCCATTACCCTCTCCGAGACCATCTCTAGAGTCCTCAACGACTTCGACGCCATTTTACGAACCAACATTTCTCCTAAATGGTATGTTATTCAGTAGCCTAAAATATGCCTGAAATTAATGGAACTTCTTTTTTAGCTATTCATATGTAGTTGATTTTGTTGTTTATGTATGCATTTGCCAAAGGTATAATATTTGGGGGAAATTTTCAATGGTAGAATTGGGACTATCTACACTTTTGAAAGAGATTGAGGAAGCTTCAAAGCTTTTTGTTGTGCATCCGAACAATGTCAACGGCGAGAATGCAACTGGTATGATTTTTTAATTTATTTTTGGTATTTTGATGTTAATTTCATTTGTTTGTGAAATAATTTGGAATATTGGTAGATATATTACTCAAGATAAGAGAATCATCTTGAAGAACAAGAGTACAATTTACTAAGTTTTGGTATACAGTTCTACCTGCTATGTTGTCATCAAAGCTTTTGCATGAAATGGAGATATATGAAAGCACAAAGAGAGAGCAATTGTTAAATGGGATGAAAAACCTACCAGTTTCTATACAAATTGAGAAGCTAAAGGTGAGTGACCTAATCCTATGACCAGTCACCGTTGAATTATCCATATTACAACATTTGAAATTGTCCCCTTCTATACTATTTTCAGACTATAATGGATAAGATTGAAGCAGCCTGGACAGGTGCTAATGATGCTTACATTTCCTTTTATACGACACAACTGAGACCAGTAGTTCTTCAAACCATTGAAACGGTTCAAGATGCAAAAATACGAGAACAAGAGAATTTGCTTCAGAATGCTGTAAATCTTGGTGAAGGTGTTACATTTACGGCTTTACAGGCTTCCCTGCTATTTTGTCTATGCTGTGCTTGCTGTGAGAGTTTTTCAGTTATCTTGCATATTTTTCCTTTGCATATTATTGTCAAATCTTGAGAATACTTCGCTATATTATTGTCATCCTTTCTACAACCCCACACATGAAAGATTCATATGCTTAGTTCCTTTCACTATGTCTGCTGAAAGAGAGTACCATTTAATTGGACCGGTTTATTTTCTTATGAGTTAAAGTATGTGTGGCTGTAGGATTGAGATGTCTGAACATATTTAAATACAGAGGGAAGTTCTCCATTGCCAATCTGGTAAAGGTGGGTGAGTTGCTCTTGGCCTAGTGCTCTGTGGATGATCCTTATACTTTACAGCCTGAGGTGTAATGGAATTGATTATGATCTAATTGGATTTTATAATGGACAGAATGGCAGAAAGGCATCATACAAACCATTATTATAAATTTTGCATATTAAACAACTATGCTCTTGTTTGGTTGGGATTAAAATTCAGATTTTAAGCTAAGTCGAAATCAACAATAATTTTAACCACATATTTCACGAGACCACATNTGTCTCACGATATATCTCCAATAAGGTAAAATTAGTAAACAGATAAAATGAAAATGAGGAAAAGACAAATTATTGAACAAGAACTTGCCGAAATCGAAGAGTAGACACCCTCAAGCTGTTTGCCTACAGAAGTGCATGCATCATTTAAGCCGCGCCTGGTTGCAAACATCATATCAGATAATTTCCAACCCTGAAACCACATAAAAATTTAAAAGTTACTAATCAGCCAAAACAGAGATCTGAAGACGGAGCGAAAACTTAAGATATGAACCTTAGAACACAAGAAATCTAACATTTAGCCCATGTTTGGTATACATTAAAATTTTCATTTTCATTCTTCTACACATTTTCAACCACACATTCTTCAATAAAAAAATATTTTCCATCACATCAATAACTTTTCCTTCTTTTTCAACCACACATTCTTCAATCTACTATTCCAGAATATATTCTTTCAAAATAATGTGGTTCAAACACATCCAAAAATTTGATTTTAATCCTCACCAGATAGGAGCTATTTGTGTAGCATCTTTAGTAACTGTAGGCCATTGGCAATTATTGCAAAGATTTATTTTACTGTGTTACATCAATACTAATCTACAAGTTTAAAAGTTATAGGGATAAGTTAATTTTCTGCATGCCTGATTGACTATAAACTTGAAAAATGAAGTTCATCTTCGAGTTACAATTGATATCTATCTTAAAGTGTGGAGTTTTGGTATTCATCTTAAAAGACATAAGAATCTGAAAAGCTCAATGAGCATTCAATCTGTCTCAAGCTTGAAAGAATTCCAAGATTGGTATTTTGAGACGGTTGCATGGCATGTTAAGGTTAAAATTTCCTGTCACTTAACTATGAAAACAATAATAAACATATAAATGAAGAAACAACAATGACTTGAAAAGGAAAAATCAAGAATTTTCCGTTTGTCTATCTCTAGATTCTTCCATAGCTATAAACATACAAGAAGCACCTACAGTTATTGTGTGTCCACTGCCATATTCTATATATGGGTTAGTCCATATATACTGTGTATGATTGATAGAGTACATGAACTGAGATAGTAATAAGTGCATGCTAGTTGCATTGTGCTCATTGGGTGAGGGTTTTTCCATTTGTGAATAAAATATGGGTGATTGGCCTTGTATGTATATGATTATCTAATAAAATACTTTATAATTTTTGAGTTGAAATCTACAATTTGGTTTCAGAGTATGCAGTTAGGGGGACAGATTTTTGAGCTTCTTGATATTGTGTACAAAGTTAGATTTTGAAGCTTTCATAAAGCTTACTTGGTAACGGGGAGATTATACAAGGCATGATGGGTGACCTACAAGTGGTAGACGAAGTGAAAAAGCTCAATAGATATAATTACACCACTTGGCTCATAACTCCAAAGGTAAGACTTGCGGGCTGTAGTCGACGGTAGTGACGTGACACCATCGGATGACGCTAGAGCTTGGAGAAATAGGAGATTAATGAGGGTCAGACAATGTTTTTAGTTAAGATAGCAATCGATGATGAATTGTTGGAACTCACAAGGGACAAAAATACCGAGGAAGCATAGGACACATTTGCAGCACTGTTTTTAATGACAAATGATTTAAGGTTGTAGCTTTTAGAGAATGAGCTACTCTTTATTACTCAGGGAGAGATCACGATAAATCAATATTTTAGTAAGGTTAAATTTCTCAGTCACAAAAAGCTTGAATTAGATTCTTTGAGTAACCTTTTGGTGTCCAGAATGAGAAGGATAATTCTTTTAGACTCAAATTTAGAGGCTTTATTACTACAATACAACCAAAGCAACTTTCACTATTCTATCTCGAAAATTTCCTAGACGACTAGGAAGCGTTCACCAAGGCCTCACTAAAGAAAGAAGAGGAAGAAGCATCAAATATCAAATACAAACGAAGAGGCAAATCAGTCACAAAACAATAAAGAATTAAAAGAAGATAATCTAAAGGACAACTTGAAGGAAGTTCTCATACAAGGGGATCCTAACAAAATATCTATAAGAAATGCCAATCATCTTAGGGGATATCAACGAGTTAATGGCTTGTGCTTTGTATTTCGAATGCGACGCCATTATGCTATTGATTGTTGGTTAAAAAAAGAGCCAGCGGAAGGCTATATAGCAATAGAAACCTCTAATGAGCAAGAGAAATATAATAGTAAGGAAGAATGAGATGTTGAGGTAGACACAACAATAATTTAGCAGACTTGAGTGGAGAAACTCAGTTCAGCCTAGAGAAAAAATCAGCCTAGGTGGTCCTCTTGGAACAAATAGGTTATGAAAATGATTTGTTAGAAGACTCAGGATAGGACGTGGTACTTGATGAAGAGTATTATTGGTGGACTCCGCATAGGGAAGAACTGCCAAACTTCAAAGTAATAGAAGTGTTCGTAGAAACATCTTCTTGGCAGAAACCACAGATTATAGACCCAAAAGGTTCGATGGAGATCGAAGACAAGTCGCAAGAGATGACAACATAGCAATGTACTGAAGTAAGACATTGATAAAATAAGATGTGATGGAGCCAAGTAGTGAACAAGAGCATCCAAGGATCCTACACAGTCATGAGGAAATTAAAGATGTGCAAGAGTCAATTGACAAAGAACAGCACATAAGAGAAAATAAAAGTTCGTGGCAAACTGGAGTATATCAGACATCACGAGAAGATACACCAAGCCAACAAAAAGTGGTCAAAGTATGTACGAGTCCTTAACCATGCTTAAGGAAGTTTGCTAGACAACAAAAATCAACTCAAAAGTATGACAACACAGTAGTAGAAGAAGACGAGAGTACAAATGAAACAAAGAGTTAATGACGTTTGAAGAAACAATCGAACGAAAGAGATGGAGAAAGGCAATTATTAGAAGAGAGGAGTTAAAATTAAGGGAAGAACTGAAGAAACAACACTGATTTGAAAAGGAAATATCAAGATTCTTCCATTTCATATATCTAGATTTTTCCAAAGCTGTCAACATACAAGAAGCACCTAGAATTATTGTTGATTCAACTGCCATAAGTAGAATAATCTAGAAAAGTTGAGTCTATTGTGTGCTCTGACTTCAGCATCTATATATATGTGTTAGTCCATGTATTGTGTGTAAGAGTGCAAGCACTTGAGGTAATGATAAGTAGCTGCTAGTGGCAGTTAAGTGCTCAATGGGCGAGGGTTGTTACATTTGTGTGAATAAAATATTGGAGAGTTGCCTTGTATGTATCTTATTTTGTAATAAAACAACATATAATTTTTGAGTTTAACTCTACAATAATGGCGCGCTACTTCTCTAAGTTCTCTTAATGTGGTTAAACTTTTAAGATATAACTCTAAAACTCAATATGTAGAAATAAGTATCGAAAAAATTGTTTCTTTTGGGACAACTACCCCTAGCCCTCGGAGCTTCATTATGATCTGATACAGTCAAGAGGTCTACATCTTTAGCTCAGCAGCTTCCTCCTTTTGGTTTCTGCTCATTTTAAGTATTAAATACTATTATTATTATTCACATGCAGGGTTAAGAATGCCTGAAGACCAAAGACAGGTGACTTCTTCACTTCCAGTGCATCTGGTTGATGTGCTCACTGGCCAGATCTTTTTTGATAGAATCTGGTATGACCTATAGTCTTGTTTCACCATTTTCCTTTATTTTTTTGAATTCTTTCTTAAACTTTCGAATCTAGAGACAACAAATTCTTTTCCAACTTCCAACTTTAGTGATGTACCCGGAGACTACACCTTCCTCTTCAACGACCAGTAATAAGTCAGGGAACCTTGTTACAGGTAGATCTTTCAATCTTTCCATGTAAATTTCTACTATTAATGTAGGCGTTGAGCTCCTCATGAATAATAGATTGATTATAATCCCCGATGTGAGTTAATTTGTGCTTTTCATGCTGTTGCTATACCCACATTCATTTGTGTTATTTATCTTTGATCTGGAAATCCTTGTTTGATATAAATGATGCACCATGTCATTTTAATAATATAGTTGAAAATTGAGGAAAAGGTCAGTTATTTGCTTATCGTTTTCATTTTTGTCATCTTACATGGTAATCGGTCATTGTTGTCTTACAGCCTTAACTTTGATCACATTTTCTCAACTTAATTATTTGAACCTTCTTGGTCATTCTCACTTGTAATTGACAATAATAACTCTATTTGTATCACTAGTTTCTTATTGGAAACTTATAATACCATTTTGAGCAAATATCAAGGATTCAATGGTCCCTACGTTTCATTTTTTTTTTTGGCATTTTTACACCTATTTTCACTTTTCATTGTGGAAATCATCATTCTCATCCAATTTCTCAATAAAAGTTGTGAAATTATGAATATACCCTCCTATTTAAATAAAAAAAAAAGAAAAGAAAAGAAAATTTTTAATAATTTATTTAGGACTCGTTTTTACTTTTTAAAAAAAATTGGGCTATGACTGCTATTAGTTCTTTGTTTTTCTTTTCGTTTCATTTAATTAGAGGGTATATTCGTCATTGTACAATTTTTTATTGAGAAATTGGATGAAAATGATGATTTCCACATTGAAATGTGGAAATGGGGGTGAAAATGCAAAAATATGAAACATATGGACGTTTTGCACAATGAACCAAACGTACGGACGTTTTGTGCCAATAACCCAAATTTCTAATGATGATCTTAATGCTGTGTGCTGATCATAAATGCATCAAAAGGGAAAATGACTCTGTATAATGCAAAGTTAATAGTTTTTACTTTCTAATTTTTTTTCCTAATAAACTTCTTAACTTAGGATGGTGCTTATTTTTATGTGCTTTGGTCCATGGCGTTAAGCACAGAGGCTTTTGGAGCACACAAATTGTTGCAAGAGTAGCAGCATCACCTTCTGTACTTCCTTGGATAACACGACCGCAACTCTATCTACACTTTTTGCTTAGCTACATCAGATGTCGAAGCAAGAAAATTAGGCATACTGGGATATGAAAGACTTACTTTTTTCCTAAAATTAGGAATATACTATTGTGGAAGATATGCATCTATTGTGGAAGATATGCATTTTGGAACATTGGCTCACTGAATTTTTCAATGCGAATTCTTTATAGAAATGTGAGAAGGGTGGCCGATGAAAGACATCGACTTCAAATACAATATTGGACTTGCTCATCTGTCCAAAATACTCTATGCAAAATTTTCTATCGTGCAAGTATTCGTCCAGGACTGGGTGTGTTCTCTTCATCCATGTGTGCATGAACACTCTGCGTTGAGTGGTGCATATAGAAAATTCAAACTTGAGTATTATCTCATTCTAATCACGCATACAAATAAAGTAGGATTTTAACATGTATAATCTAAATATAAAGCATTCTAAGCATAAAAATCTATATTAGTTGTTTTTGAAATTCCGGAACAAGTATCAACAAGATAATTGAAGGGAATATATGATATATCACTAGAGAGAAGCAAAGCTCTGAAAAGAATGAAGAATCGTTAAAAATAGGATAATTATATTGCAGCCACAAATCTTATTAATTACAGCACATTAAAAATAAATATTTATTTATTTTTTCGATCACACCACATCTATTATACAAGTTACAGTTTGGTTGGAAAAACTATGGTTGGAAAAACTATAACACGGTATCATGAAAACTATATAAATTGTAATAATGAACATGCAGGGCTCTGCATTTGATGTTTCGATGAGAATGTAAGGTAGACTGATTGAGAAAAGAAGATGAATGAGTCTAACAACATTTTAGTAATGCTCTAAGTTATAATGTTTCCTAGGGTTATAATGGTAGTCGCAAAGAATTAGTTATTTTATTGAAAAAATATTTTTTAAATAAAACAAAATTTTCATTAGAATAAAATTACCTTTTTTGTCCCCCTAACGATCAGTGATTAGAGAGGATAACTAGAATTTGCACGAAAACATATTGCATGTGTACAAGTTGAAGAAGGTGGTCTAGAAGAAGCAAGCTGGGTGTATGGTAATAGTTTATGTTACAGCTCGACTTATGAGGCAAGCCACGTGATAGTCAGCTAAGCAAAAGTAAAGCAAGAGGTCACGCAAGGTCTGCTCTCCACTTCGCCTCGTCCATTCACATGTGCCCTCCGAGGCAAATGGGCGAAAAACTTGGACGCCTCATACGGAGGGTTATTTTTGAGGCAAGCCTTCGCATCCTAATGTAGTTCATTTTCAAGGAAAACATCATCTTCTATGATAGCCGTCTTCCACAAACCTTATCTCTACCAAGATACACAGTATATGTGACGGATTTGACAGTCCTACAATTGCATTGTTCAGTCAACTTTTAAGTCTCTGCATGCAGGCATAAGGTGGCTGATTTTCAGCCTATGGTCAGATGACCACACACCTATGATAGTCAGGGATTGACAAAGTTGAGCTTGACTAGTGGACCGAGGATGAAACCATATGTCAAGCATTCAATGGACCTCAACTCATCTCTATTGGTCAACCATCCAATGGACCTCAACTTCCAAAGGTAATGGACTTCTTGTGTCTTGCTTAAATATGAAGCCACTGAAGTCTTTTACTAAGCTTGAAAACTCCAAAAGAATGAGTCATGATAATGAGTGATGGAATCAGATATGAAAAAGAAAGTAAAAATCTCTTGAGAAGTCGATGTTCGAAGGAAGTTTGATATAAATATACGTGTCTGAAACACGCCCGAAACACTTGTATTTATATAGTTGTTTCAAGGAGTTTATGCTATTTACTTCTAGTATTTAGATTAATAAAGATTAGTTTGAAATAAGTAAACAAAT
This sequence comes from Fraxinus nigra, assembly GCA_903798295.1. Lineage (NCBI taxonomy): Eukaryota > Viridiplantae > Streptophyta > Magnoliopsida > Lamiales > Oleaceae > Fraxinus > Fraxinus nigra. The sequence goes on along the minus strand of CAIGRH010211647.1, from coordinate 10,211 downwards.
TTGAAACATAACAGATCAAGAAACTTGTATTTATTTGATTTGTGGATTGGGTGATGTTGACTTCTTTCATAGATAATACCTCATAAAGATTAGTTTTGATGACAAAATAAGTGTTTTTTCAAACTTTTTTCCCCCACTTTTGGGAGAACAGTGAGTAGTTTATCTTCTAGCATATTAACATTAAAATTTAGCTTTTGCATCTCTTTGTCAAGTTGACTAACAATACACCAAGTCATTGGATTATAGTAGGTAGATGAAAGGTAATAAAAGCAATTCTATTTAGGGATACAAGTATTGCTTAGTACTAGTCTAGTATCAGTACTAGTGGCCACTATGATTGTTTAATAAAGTTGAGATAAGTTTAGATACAATAGTTAATTAAAGGTGGGCTCAGTGCCACCTATGTAACAACCTAAAACTTACCATTTGAGTCGTTAAATATATATCGTAAAAATAGAACTTTCATAAAAGATAATTATCCCCAAAGTTACATTAATTAAAAATAAAACACTTTCCTAATTATAAAATTTATTTAAAAAAACATAAATTATCTCCTTTTTATTATACCACTGGTAGCCAGTTTCAAACTCCAATGCCTCGAACCTCAATTACCTACAAGAGGTAAAATCATAAATAATGAGATAAAATCCAAATAAGGGGGCCACATAAATTGTAATCCATATTTAAAATTTAGGAATTCTTGACGTACAAAGGGAGACACAAGGATGAGAAATCGAACTTAGGTGACCATAATCCCGTACATAATCATAATATATATAGAGAGACACGATAATTAAGAACCGTACTTCATTACTATAATTCCCGCACGTAGCGCTACTGAACTTACACATATAGGACCCATATCATATTCATAAATCGAATTCCACATTTTAAAGTATGAAAAACGATTTAACATATAACGTGTGACTACACTTACCTTGATAATTTGAATAGAGTCGTAGTAAATACATAGATGAGAATTTAACTTATTCAACAAAGTGATAATTTGTGTGTGTTTGTGGTTTTGATTTAGGTAAAGTATTTATAGGTGGATTTAGGGGTACCAAAAGGAAAGTGTCATAATGGCATCTCTATAATTATGCATTAAATAAGGTAATGAGTTACACTAATTATATAATTTAAATCAATCATAATTAGATATAATTATACATATATAGATATATGTAATTATATAATTTAAAATCAATCGACCATAATTATATATAATTATACATACATAGACGCATTAAATTATAGCAGTACTATAATTTAACTCTATCAATCACATATATGGTAGTTTAGTTATTCAAAAAGGAATCTTCCTAACGTATCTTTCACATATAAGGAATACTTAATTCCATCCAACTTTTCCATATATATTAGTACTATGTATATGTACCACATTCACATTCATATCCACACGCGCGCGCGCGCACACTCTTATACCTTAAATATTCATATTATATGTATATATTGTTCAGGAAATTACACTTGTAGTCCCTCAACTATTGGCCGATATGCAATTTGATATGCTAACTTTCACCCTAAAGCCCTAATTTTCATAATTAACGACTATAAAAGATTTTGAGGTATTATGACCTAGAACTACATAGGATTATTTAAAAAGGAGTCAGGAGTTACAAAGCTTGGGAGGATACCTCAAAAGGCATTTGAGGACCATATCAATGGGAAAGTAGACTCATGAGAAACATAATAAATGTTCATTATACAAGGTATTGAAGGGGTTGGCTATGTTCCAGAAAATCTGATGTTCTAGAACTTTTTAAAAGGCCTGTGCAATACCCATTACCCAAAATGGAATATGCCATTCTCATCATATGCTGAATTTGGGGATGAGAATGGCATATTCCATGATTTTTCTACACCTAGAACACCCTCCTCAACAAAATGAGGTTGTTGAGCGTAAAAAAAGAACGAAATGGTTGAAGATTGGGGAGATGATAGTTATGACAGTTCCCCAATTTTTGATAAAGATGTTGATGTCGACGTGCTCAAGGTAGCTGCATCTTTGGATAAGTCTGACAACACTGCTAATTTGTTTTTTGGTAGATATTTTTGCAACTTGAAGCAAAAAAGGAGGGAAAAAAAGATGATGTAGCTTTTATAGGTATCAATGGATGATTGGGATTGAAAGACAATATCCGCAATTCAAGGACAGTTCAAAAAATTATGTTTATGAAAATTATTGTTGGGACAAGCAAGAGAAAACTGGACAAAAGGAAAAAATCACAGTCCCAGAATATTATGTCATTGACCGAGAATAATGCTAGTCATAAGGATGGTTTGCTTGAGAAGATCATAAAGGTATTTGGACTAAACAAAATCGTAAATAACAGTAATACCACTATAACAAAAGTGGCCTTTTGCAACATGCAAAAGGCAACATTCGTTAATTAAGTGTTGTTAAAGAGGTCTATTGCAACATTTTAATAAGTGAATGTTGCTATTGATTAACATAATTGAGTTTTGACAACATTTTTTAAATAAACGTTGCTAATGTAGTATTTTGCAACGTTCATTGGCTGTTGCGAAATTCTTTTATTTTCTGCAACGTTTATTGAATGTTGTTAAAATTTAGTTTTATAGCAACGTTCAGTACCTGTTGCTAAAACTCTTATTATATAGCATTCTTCAACGTTTATTGACTGTTGTGAAAGATTTTACTTTTTGCAACGTTCTTTGAATGTTACTAAAAGTTCATTTTTACAACGTTTATTAGACGTTGTAAAAATTTGATTGTGTAGCAACGTTCATTATTTGTTGCTAAAAATCCTATAATATAGCCTTTTTTAACCTTTTTTTGAACGTTGCAAAATGTTTGTTTTTTGCAATATTTTTGAATGTTACGAATAGTTTCCTTTTTTTAAATTTTAAATATATATTCCATTTTACTAAATCCAGTCCACTTACACCCACCTAACCCATAAAAACCCCGTTTAGCGTCACTCGTCTCGTCACCATTCATTGTCCTAAATCTCTTAGTTGTTTAGTTCTATTATTTTTCACATGCAGTTAATTTTTGGCTTTTCATAGGTTTCTGTTTTTTGATCTGTTGGATTCTGGACGTATTCGTATGGGCAAAAATACAATTTGATGGAATTTTTTTTTCTCACCTAGTTTTTGCATTTTTTTTTCCTTGGGACAGTGAGCATTACAAGAGAGAACTGTGGCTTAAATATATGTTTTCCAATTTTATTGCAATGTGAAATAAAGATTGATCTATAGAAGCAAGGATTTGAGGTTTTTGTTAATAATATTTCATTGGTTCAGATTGCTGGCAAAATTAACAAAATTATCAGGGAACTACGGCTCAAAGAACTTGGGCAACTAGAGAATGATCTAGTGTTTGGTTTAGGAACCAAAGAACTTTTAAATTTTATGAGAACAAAACAAGTGAGAATGGTATCATTTGTCTAAAAATGTAGTTCAACTTTTGTGTGACAAATATAGTTCGGTGTTTTCATTTGGATGCTGTAAGTTGTAAATGTAATGTCCCTATTTTCGCAGGATGTGACGGTTGAAAATAAGCAGCTTTTGTTTTACCACGGTTAACACTCTAATAAGGCGGATTTGAGTTGTTTTCTAGCTGTTGTGTATTTACAGTAAAAGCATACTTGGATGTGGTTAGAAATTATGTAACTACTACTTTTCAGAAATTAAGTTTTTAACTCAAATATGGAGTTTATAATCCCTCTACTATTTTTGACTTAGATATGGAGTTTCCTCCACTGGCCATTGTCTTTGTCCATGGATTGCAATTGCATTTGCTAATTGAATGTTGAGATATTGTTCTTTGGTTTTACATATATATTTACTTGATGGCCTTTTAAATTAATATTTTCTAGACAATTAATCTTACTAAACTTTATATTTATGATTTTCAAAAATATTTGATCTGATTACTGTTGGAAACACCATTATGAACTAAACCCTTTATTCTTGGAGTGAACAAAGTTTCTCTGACTTAGATGTTGTTATCTTTGTTGTAACTTTCACCTTCGAAAATCCGTTCTCTATCCTGGATTTTGTAACTTTATGGGGCGATTGATACATTAAATCATGTAGCATTTACAATCTTTGAGTTTGGGTGTGCTTGAAAAATGTAAATACTCTAGAAGGAATAGAAACTGGTATGGAGAATATGGACTTGTTCAGTTTCATTAGTGTATCTTCGACAAGAGTTGCTTTATTTTTAAAATCTTTTCTATTTTGGTACCCAATTGGCTTGTTTAGTTTCATAAAAATTGGCTTGTTTTGCTTCATTTATAAGTGGACCTCGTTTCTCCTTTTCCTTGAACATGTGGGCAAGTGTATCTTGCTCAGATGAAGTCGCTTATTGTTCGAATTTTGAATGAAACGGAGTGAGCTATCCAGAAGCTTGGTTTTGCTAGTATGGCAACAAGCTCTTCATGCCTAAGCTATACCAAAATTTTATTTCATTTTGAAACTCCTTTTAATTTAGGTGGTGATGTATTACATTTTAATGTTCAAGTGCATGGATTTAAAAATTTGTAATGAAATTATCAATTTTTATGTAATTTTAAAATTTGTTCGAAATGAGTATTTTCAATTTTGCCGATCAATTTACATAAATTGCAAAAAATAAAAAATNGTTCGAATTTTGAATGAAACGGAGTGAGCTATCCAGAAGCTTGGTTTTGCTAGTATGGCAACAAGCTCTTCATGCCTAAGCTATACCAAAATTTTATTTCATTTTGAAACTCCTTTTTATTTATGTGGTATTGTATCACATTTTAATGTTCAAGTGTATGGATTCAAAAACTTGTATTGAAATTATCAATTTTTAGGCAATTTCAAAATTTGTTGACAATAAATATTTTCAATCTTGCCAATCAATTTACATAAATTTCTATGAGCAAAAATAAAAATAAAAATAACCCTATGGCAACGGTCAAAAAAAATTGCAAAAGAATTAGCAGCAACATTCAAAAAACGTTGCAAAAAGGTTATTAACAACATTCAAAAAACATTGATGTATCTTTATACTCTACGACAACATCAAGGTTTGCAACATATGTCCAAACGTTGCAAAAAATCTTCGGTAGCATTTTTTTAACGTTGCAAAAAGCTGTTTTTGTAGTAGTGTACTCTTACAAGGATTAGTGAGGGATGGGATTATGTTGCATTATATTTTAATAATATGGCTGCATATCCTAATTGCTTCGTGATAGAATCAAAAACGTTTTTATCGATTTCTCTGTTCTTCTCTTTAGCACTCTCAGAAGTTTGACAGCATTTCCTTGTCTGAGTTCAAGCTTTAACCCACTTTTCATCTATCAGTTGAAATAAGATATTTTCTTTAAAATATTGTAAACATGACATTAATATTGGAATTATGCTACAATGTTAGATGCTACAGTATAAAATGTCTTGACATAATACCACGTAACATTTCATCATTGAACTGTTTTAAACATTATCAACTTTTCCATCAAATCATTTTTTGACACATTGGATTATGTCACTACATCTATTAAATTTGTTAAATTTATTAGGGAAAAGTAGCAAAGTCCTTAACTGTATAAAACATTATTGTTTTGGAGATTCTCCGAGTTAAAAATCTGATGCAAAATTGGTGATTGCGTAACAGTGGTGACTTTGTGTAAATACGGTAACTTAGTGTAAATCCGGTGACTTGGTGTAAATCCGGTAACTTCGTGTAAATCCGGTGACTTGGTGTAAATACGATTATTTCATTTCATATATAGATCACCTCAGTGATATGCGGTTTTATACATCATTTTGAAAACATGAAGCTTCTAGAATTGAGCTAACAAACATATCTAACTAACTCCTAAAAATCAGGGATTGTAATGGCAATTGAAATTTAGTGGATTCTAACACCCCTCTCAAGGTGGAGCGTGTTCTAGCACTCCAAGCTTGTCCCTAAGAAACTGATACTTTGAATGTGATATTGGTTTGGTTAATACATCTGCTGTTTGGTCGGAAGTAGGAATGTGCTGTATCTTCAGCTGATTGTCAAAAACCTTGTCCCTAAAAAATGAGCATCCAATTCTATGTGTTTTGTGGGAGCATGATATACCGAATTTGAAGCCAATGCATTTGCACTTCGGCTATCATACCAAATGATTGGAACTGTTTGTTGTGGTATTCCTAGCTCTTTCATCAGAGACTGAATCCAAGTGATTTCTGAAGCATAATGGGCTAATGCTCTATATTCAGCTTCTATGCTAGACCTGGCCACTACATGTTATTTCTTAGAACACCATGATACAAGGTTATCTCTAATGTACACACAATACCCTGCAGTAGACTTTTTATCATTTGGATAAGAAGCCCAATCAGAATCAACAAAAGCTATGATGTCAAGGTTGTCATTCTTTTGGATAGCAAGTCCATGACTTAGTGTGCCATTTAGGTATCTAAAAACTCTCTTAAGTATCTTCCAATGAGTGTCTATTGGTGCTTGAAGGTACTGACTTAGCCTATTCACAGAATAAGTTATGTCCGAAAGGTATTGGAGACCACCAATTGCACTTCGATATAAAGTAGGATCCTTCAAGCTCAAATGCCCCTTTACTACTAGTGGGAGTCATTCAAGGCTACAACCTACCTAATTAACAGGCTACCTAACACTATTCTTCATCACAGTCCACCTTACCAAATGTTATTTAGAAAGAACTTTGACTAAAAACAGCTAAGGACATTTGGTTGTGCTTGCTTCCATTGCCTTAGACCTTATCAAAAGCATAAGTTCAGTTTTCACTCTAAAAAATGTGTCTACCTTGGCTATGGTAATTCACAAAAGGGGTAGGAATGTCTAAGTTCAATACCAGACTCCAAGGCTACTTTGTTAAAGTTTCTGAACTCACCACCCCAATCAGATTGCAGTGACTTAATCTTCCTTCTCGTTTATTTTCAACTAGTTTCTTGAATTGAACCAAGATGGTTCTGATTTGTGTTTCATTGGATATATCCAGGTAAATATGCTATGGTCATCAACAAAAAATATATAATATCTGTGCCCTGTGGTAGAGTTTAGAAAGGCTAGTCCCCAAACGTCTGTGCGAACAAGATCTAAGGGATTTAAAGCATGTGATGGAGAAGTACTAAATGGCAGAGTATGTGATTTGCCAAGTTTGCATAATTCACATAAAGTAGGAATTTCATTAGCTTTAATGACTTTATTACATGACTTTAAGACTTGACTCATAACATAGTTTGAGGGATGTCCTAGCCTTCTATGCCGAACATCAAGTTTAGACTTTAACATTTGCATAACTAGAGATAACTGATCACTACCAAACTTAGTTGTGAAGCAGTGGAAGTTATTTTGGTGGTTTGACTCGAGAGTGGTACTTTCTGGTTTGAGATTTTACAGCTGTAACTGATACAGTCCCTCCTTAAGTACTCCTTGCAGCAGGATCCTCTTCGTTTGGAGATTCTTGACAACACAATAGTCATCATAAAATTCCATGCACATATTGTTATCATTGGTAAGTTGTGAAATACTAAGTTCCTTTTAATTGATGGAACATGCAGCAATTTATTCAGAACAAGTGACTTGTTATTCATTGCAGGAACCTTTCCATTCCCAATATGTACAATGTGTAACATATTCCCATTACCAACTAACAATTCATACCAAGATATACTGTCCCTGCCGTTGATCTGAACCACAATGGGTGTTTATTCTTCATCCAGACCTGATAGGACTTGGGTTATCAGGTCACTTGGGTCAATAAGTTTCCCAGCTATTTCAAGATTATTAGCTAACTATTTGATGGTAGTTAGGTACTGATCCATTGACATGGATCGTTTCCTGGTTCTCTGCAACTCTCCAGTGAGAAACACCACCCTCGATTTGTTCAATATTCCAAGGCTTTCCTCCACTGTTGTCCAAAGCTTGTTCGAACGTTTGCACCCCATCACTTTCATTGCAATTTCTAGAGTCATAGATGAGTACAACCAACCCATTAAGAGTTGGTCAGCTGAAGTCCACTTCCACTGCTTATCCTTGTCCAACGATTGTTTGTGTAGCTAGAAACTCTCGTGGACACTCCTTTGTCCCCATCAAATAGCTTTCTAGATTATGCCCTTTGATTATAGGCATGATCATATTCTTCTATAGCAGGAAATTGTTCCGGTCCAGTTTAACATATGGTGGTTTGGTGATGTTCATTCCAAATGATAAGTTTTGGTTAGCAGCAGCTTGAGTGACTCGTGCCGTATTGAACTCAGATGGATTTGATTGGTTGTCGGATCCAGTGTTAGCCATTCTTGCACTAATACCAAGTTAAAAATCTGATACAAAACCGGTGATTGTGTAACAATGGTGATTTTGTGTAAATACGATAACTTAGTGTAAATTCGATGACTTGGTGTAAATCCGGTAACTTTGTGTAAATTCGATAATTTCGTGTAAATCCAGTGACTTGGTGTAAAAAAGGTTATTTCATTTCAGATACAGATCGCCTCAGTGATATGCGGTTTTATACATCATTTTGCAAGCATGAAGCTTCTAGAATTGAGCTAACAAACATATCTAACTAACTCCTAAAAATCAGGGATTGTAGTGGCAATTGAATTCTGTTGTTCCCTATCATTTGCTAGTGGATTGTAACACTCAAAAATTCACATTTTTTAATTAATTTTGGTTTCTGTAGAAATCAACAATCATAGTCGATTGCTCAATTTTTTTTTCTCATTTTCAATGCATCATAAGCTGAAATTAGGTTCTTTAAGATCACGATGACGACACACACACACACACACATACATACCATAAAATATATTAACACAACATAATATCGTAAACCATCAAATATATTGACGAAGATGGACACCAAGCATCAAAATATATTAATTCAAGATGTGTACTATTCGTAAAGTAGAAACATAAAATAAAAGCTTTTTTTTTTGTTGACGTAAGAACTCGCAGCCGTTACCCATGAGTGCGCACTGGGTAAATTTCGCTTCATGCGTAGTAGCCTACAAACCACACAAGAGAGATAAATCGTACCAGGCAAGCCGGTGCAACGGGCTCGACCGAGAAAGTGTTGGCAGGGGATTCGAACTCGTGACATTCGGTCTCCACGTTCACCTGCTCCACCAACTCGGCTACCCCCGAAGGGAAAAAATATTGGTCATGAAAAGAAGAAGACAAAGGTAAATTGTTCGAAGAAACAATGCATTGAAGAGTTCTCATTGAAGGATGACCATTCCAGACTTGTAATGGCAAAAATTGGTTTGGGAAAAACCACATATCTTGATTCCATTCTTCATTGATGGTACCCGAGTGAATATCCTTCATCAAAAATAAAAAATGTAAGAATCCATCAGAGACATTATTAGATAAAACGGTATGTTTTTAAGTTACTGAATTATCGTTTGGAGAACGATCTATTGTACAATGATTATCTTTGTTAGTCTCTCATTAATGATATGTTCATAGAGGAAAATAGATATTTTGCTGCCATAACTAGTTGAGCATACAAAAAAATATCAGAAGAGATTTAGATGGAAATTAAGACTAAGCTGGCTCCTTAGGTGGATCAATGTCAAATGCATGCAGGTTTCCACTGGTGACAATATTGAAATCAAACATAAATGGCTCATTAGGCATGAAAGAACCAGAAAATGTTCTATGTAGGATGCTTCAACATTGTCTTGGGAAAGAAACACTGAAATCTTGCTTGGATTCAACCTGAGGATGATAATTGAAGACATTATTATTTGTAACCATAGATTCGTGGATCATGAAATTTTTCAGTGTTTTCCTTGATTTGGAGATTCTACTGCTCAAAATGTTTGGTTAAAACAAGCTTATACCCAAATTTCTTCTGTTTCAGCCTGGTAGCCTCGATCTCTAGCAATGTCATGAAATTAAAACTATTGTGACATTCTCTCTCTTTTCTTGGCCTCCAACTCCCTTTATGACATTTCAATGTAACGAAAAAGGAAATACTAAAATTAGGCTCATTGAGATCTATTGTAAAACATCTTTATAGACTAATAATTAAATTATTAATAGATTTAACATATTCGATATTGAGTGCAAGTAGTTTAAGAATGATGAGTGTTTTTTTTTTGGATAGGAGTTCTCCCTTAGGAGGAACCATGGTCCGTGTTGCGTTTTTTTTATATCGCAAGTGTACGATATCGTAACAATTTTACCTAATGACCACCTTAGTTATCAATTCAAGATT
>CAIGRH010211598.1:0-11319 GCA_903798295.1 Fraxinus nigra | reverse complement strand
TTTTGGCATAAAATAAATATACGAACGCATAAAATAAGGAGAAAAAAATATACATTTGACATTCCTATCAACCATCCATGCTCTCGATGGACGTTGTTAATGATGTCTGAAGGTTTGTAGATCATCCGTAGATTTTGAAACTTGTGCATTATATGTCGGCTAATAAACCATGCTCGGGTTTGCCTATGATCATTTTAAAAAATAACTACTTTGCAAGTATGTTCTCGTGCATAGTTGCGAATTACAAAGAACTCATTTGTGTCTATCTTCATCACTCGCAAAAGCTAACGGCAACTGTCGTCAACGTAGATAATTGTGCGTTGACTTTTTGATTTCCTCACTTTAAATTCAAAGTTGCGTTTTAATGCTTTCCGATGCACAGCTCCTGCAAATATTTCTTTGTTTCTAACGGTTGATTGAAATGCAAATCTTCATCATTAGGAACTACAAGCGAACAAATAGACGTGCACTCGTTCTAGCGTGTGAGCTCCCACCTAACTCGTGTCTTCGACGGGATAAAACAATCAAATCCTCATTTATAAATTCATTTTCATTCTCGTTGTCTTGAACTATCAAGAGAATTATGTGCGTAACTGTCTCAAGAATAACCATATCAACATCATGAGCTATCTCTTCAGTGTCCTAAAACTCATTCACATTACGATCCACTCCATCGAAATTTTTTTGTTCACTCTCTAGTATATTATTCATCACTAAAGTTAGGCAAATATGAGTCGTGCAATTTTTTTTCAATTCAATTAGAAGCTTCATTTCAGCTTCAGAAATAACTTTTGCAGGTAGAATTGAAATGGATATATGTTTGTTGAATAGAAATCTTGATTTCATATCGTACTGAGATGGATCGACGTGAGCTTGTTTTGTAAATTATGGTACATTTCTGCTTATGATGTACTCGATGTTATCACACTTTCAATAACATAACGTCTTTCACTTGTCTATTTTCATTCATTTAAAATTAGCAAAAATAATATACATGCAAATGAATTTTCTCTCTTTTTTCTTAAAAAATTATAGATGTGTTTAATAAATGTTAAAAATTATTAATTATATCGAAATATGATTTAACAATTAAAACAATATACTCATTTAACGGCACAAAATTAAATATACGTAAATATACTTACCGATTTGAAATGGTGGTTATAAACAATATTTTCTTGTTGAGCGTTTGATAAATTTATAAGATTTTAAGAATGGAACGGATGAAAAATGAAAAAAAAAATTATCCGTGTTAGAGTAAACAGATAAAGAAAATAACTTGATTTTGAAATTTTAAGTGGGAAGTGACTTTTACTTTGTAGCTTAAAGGATATTACTATCTTTTAAATAATGTCATATTTTTGTAATTGTATATAACGTACTTAAAGCTATATTTGTCTTTTAATTATTAAAAGGCGATTATGGTGAATGACAAAGAAAATTAACTTATGTGGAAAAAGATTATATTGCCATGGCTTGTTTTAAAAGTGCCCTGGATACTCACCATGAGTGTGGGCGATGAGAACAAAGTCTTTTCTTAGTGGGGACTAAACTTTCGAATTGTGTTACTTTAGTCATCAAATATTTTTTTTAAGCATAGAGTCACTCTTGACGTATTTGTGTCTCATGGCGCTCTTTATAGGGAAATGGTCTTGGTGAGATGGCAAAAATATAGGCACAACGGATTGGTTGACACGATGATGGAGCAAGCAATATTGATTCTCGAGCGTATTAAAAATTGAAAAAATGAGAGCCGCCACAGGGAAGATACGGAGAGAATAATTCGTAAAAATTGAACTTTTACAAGTCAAAAAATGTTTTGGAATTTTCTGAGGCTCGCTAAGTGAGGATGATGAGAACGAAGTCTTTTCTTATTGGGGACTAAACTTTCGAATTGTGTTACTTACTTTAGTCCTCAAATATTGTTCAAGTGAATTATTTTACTTGTATATAAAAATGGTACATAAGAAATTATATAAAATGATGTGGATGAAAAAGTTGATTGTATTTTAAACTAGCAATTGGTAGAGTATCGTGTGACATTATGTAATCCTTCATGCAAACATTTATGTACATGTAGCAAGACCATTTTTAAGCATAGATGGTCACATAATTTTTTAAGTTGTTATTTTTAAGTCACTGTTGACGTATTCGTGTCTCATGGCGCTCTTTATGAAGGAAATGGTCTTGGTGTGGTGGCAAAAATACAGGCACCCATATTGGTCGATATGATGATGGAGAAGCCATTGATTCTCCAATGTGTAAAAAACTGAAGAAAATGAAAGGAAATGAGAGTCACCACTGGAAGATAGAGAGAATGGTTCAAAAAAAAATTGAATTGTTGAGTCAAAAAATGCTTTGGAGTTTTTCAGAGTAGGGATAACAAAAAAATCAGTCAAATATAATACACATGGGGGCCCCTAAAGGGGCGGAGATTACCTACTTTATTGGGTATTCGAGTTGGGGATGGGGCATGAGACTTCGTCTCGGGGCGGGTACGAGCAACAATGGCTCCATCCCATCCTATTTAATTTTTAATTTTTTTTAAAAAAATCGATAGTTTAAATGGAAAACTCCAAGAAATTTTATTAATTCTAATGGAAGATGACAACTAAGATTATTTAAGAAATATGACAAATAAGCAATGTGAACGAAGTCTTTTCTTAGTGGGGACTAAACTTTTGATTTGTGCTACTTAAATCCTCAAATATTTTTTTATGCATAGGTGGTCACGGAATTTTTAAGTTGTTATAGTTAAGTCATTCTTGATGCCAAGAAAGTGGTTCCTGACCAAGTTTTTGAAAAGTACCATTGAAGGATCAAACCCAGATACCTTCTTTCATATTTTACCTTCCCATGGGTACTGGAATAACCAATGAAGGGTAAGAGCACAAACGTATCACTTTTAATTGAACAAAGTCATATATACAAGGGTGTTTTATAGGAAAATGTACGGAATTCCACCTGGTAGATTTTCATTGGGTGTTGAAAAAAAAAACACTGTCATACAGGTGCTGCCATCTCAACACCTGTAAAATCTCTAATACATTTTTCCTGTACAATTTTGAGAATCATAATTATAAGTGAAGACGAGGGGGTGCCTCCCCCCTCCCCCTCCCCCTCCCCATCAAATTTCCTCACTCGAGTGACCATTCATTGCAAAACGTCAAATTTCCCCCATGACACTTCACACTACTATATCAGCAAAACAACACCACCCAATGCCACTTCAGGCTACAAATATCATCAACTAGAAGTTTAGAACTCCTAAAATCCCATATTACTTCACATGATACATCTTTATTAAAATTTTAAAATTGTAATAAGAATATATTTAGAGTGAAATACATATATAATTAAACTTCATGTGAATAGTGTTTAAATGAATGCATTTAATAAGGACAATGTTGGAATTATTGTGAAATGTTAAAATTTTAATAACGATAGATTATCTACTTCCATCAATTAATTTGTTATCTTAAATTCTACATCTAAGATTGACAATTAAGATGATAAATCATTTCAAATCGTATAAATGTCCTGCTTATGAATAAGTTCTGATTATAAATAACGTTATTCTTAATTGGTTGACTTTTTACTGACAATCTTCGACGAAATTGCTTGTGACAAAAATTGAAGAATGGGAACCACTTTGTCAAAAAATAAAAATAAAAAATAAAAAACTGAATGACAACTCAAATACTCATTTGCAATGTTCTATGTTTAGATGGAAGATTTATTTGAGTGACATAAAATGATATTTTATATATTTAAGATGACAACTTAAATATTCAATCTAGATAGAAGTGTTATTCTTTACTTATAACACCTTTCAAATTTCCAATTTAGCCTCCATTTGGAAAATTTATAAATGGGAATAGTATAATTCCACAAACTGTATGAAAAATAATGAGCGATATTTATGAATGTATGATTGAAATTAATGTTCGATTTTGACTAACTATTTATAAATTGGTTGTCGAATATAGGCTTAATTCGTTGGATCATGTTACATATATCGAACTTTTTTACCGAATACTCACAATGGGGATGAAGACCACATTGTCGGAATTTTTAAATATATGTGGGCCCTGCACATTATGTGAGAGGGGGTAATCTATTATGTACAAATGGATTAACCCTAATTCGTTTGTCCGGAACCACATCCTCTAAAATGGTTGGTTAAAGCTTAATGAATAGGTAAACATTATATTATTAGAAATGATTAATTTTGGCAATCCACATCCTTGAAGGAGAAAAACTACTGGCTCATCTAATTATGATTAGACTTTAATTAAACCTACCAATTAAAATGACTAATAGACTAAATTGCTGCTAATGGTGGACCTAAACCATGTTCATTATATTTTAATTCTAGGTGTCGTCTTGTGGTCAAATTTGTAAAACCCATTATATATTTTCATTTATTCTTGAAAAAAAATCCCGAGCTTGGAGAAAATTTGGGTGCCACTATTTACGTCCACAATGATTATATATTCATCCCACTCTATATTTTTTTAAAAAAAAATTAAAAAAAATATTATTTTCATCCACGTTAAATTTCAATATTGCCATTATTGAATTCATTCATTTAAACACAGATCCACACAAATTTTATGTATTCATCCCACTTTAGATACATTCCTAATACAATTTCAAGGTATAAAAAAAAATCATTATATTCATCCAAACTTTAATGTAAAGTAAATGAGAAGGCTACACTTTTCGTGTAGAGCTAAAAGCTATTAATGGTAGGAGCAAGACTCTCGTCTTCATAATAAAGCGTAATCTTTACTTTTTCAAATTCTTCTCTATGTATTACTATATCTTCATATATTTTCTCTAATGGTAATCCTTCCATTGTTGTTTTGATTTCAGTTGAAGATGATATTTTATGATCATTAAGATTTATGATTTTAGTCGAAGTTGATAATTTATGATTTTTAAAGTTGTAGTTAAACACAAACTCTAAAAGAATATAAAAATGTTCAATAATGAAAAAATATATTAGTGGATGAATTTAATGTGTCCAAAAAAAAAAATGTTTCGTTAAAGAAAAAGCAATTTTGAAAATTCTAGTCAAAATAAGTAAAAAAAAGTAAAAAAAAAAATCAAAATTAAATACTTTGGGATAAATACTATCTTAATAATGATTCCTAACCAAACCTCAAAGAAAATGAAACCAATTAAAATAAAGTTCCATTCCTCCAATCAACCAATTATTTGCAACAGCCAACTTAACCATAAAAATAAGATATTTTCCATTTAAAAATGGTCCACAAATTATGTAATGATCCCTTTTTAATACACTTCATTAAATTAATCTGAATGGGACAAGAAATAAATGTTTTCTATATTTTTTCCCTGTTCGACGCATATTCTTTCAAAACTCATTTTCAACCGTACATTCTTCAATAAAATAATATTTTTCATCACATTAATAATTTTTCCTTACTTTTTAACCACATATTTCTCGTCATATCACTATTTAATATACAGTTTTTCTCAATAATATCCATCAAACACACTCTTAGAATATATAATAATCTTTAATGGTTTCAAACTCGAATTAATGGAGAAAAATGATATAAGTTGATGGCGTCTATATGACATGAAAGTTATAAAGGTTTAAGTGACTTGCAAATCGTCGAGAGTACGATCTCAATCCAAGCCCCTTTTCATGTACAAATTGTCGATGAAGCATCCAAAGTTCATTTCTCTCTTGTGCCAAGTGTTAGATTGTGCTTGAAGATAATGTTTCACTTTTGTCACACTTTTGCCTTTTTGTCTAGTTAACTTTCACTTCATGTTAAGGTTCTCCATATATAGAGGGTGTGGGGGTAGAGATTAAAATCAGATTAAAATTGAAAATATAGTCGTTATTGTTGACTTTTATTAAACGGATGTGACCCAATAACGGTCATATTTTCAATTTTAATTGGATTTTAAACCGTACCAAACAGGCTCATAATGACTTATCACTTTTTAAAATATTCCTAATTTTTACAAAATTAATTTTAAAATAAAACGACCATTTATCTTTAGATTTTAGTATATGGTACCCACGATTCGAGAAACATTCATAATTTTAAACTTCGATCAATATTAAAATCAAATCAGCTAAACTCTCACCCCGTGTAACTAAGTTTGGGGTCGATTTAACGTTTCAAACAAAATCATCGATCATCGTAACGTGAAATAAATTAAAATTTTTCCAAAGTGAAGATATTTTAAAACTTATTTCTTTTGAGAGTAGGTGCACCTTTTAGGTAGGTCAAATGACTCAAATTGTCGACATTCATGAAGATTAATGTTACAATTAGTCAATGTGAAAGTACACAAAGGTCAATATGCAAAGCCATGCATATGTTAAATCAAGAATAATAATTTGTCAAATTAAACTGAGCTTATGATTATCATTTCTAATGATAAGCAAAGATTATTTAAAAATAAATAAAAATGCAGTTGCTGGTGCACAATTTGCTCTCTCTCTCTCTTCACATTTAACCTCTCACGTGAGTGATTCAGCTTTTCATTAATTATTTTCTATCGGATCTTTTCTTGCTCGGATCTATTCAATGCACTGCAGATCCAAGACTATAGATACAGCACTGTAGAGATAATTCAGTTCAAGATTCTCCTGTTTTGAGAATTTGAGGGTTTAGTTGTGGCATAATGAGCTGTAGAGTAGTGGTTACTACAGAAGAGTTTGATTTAGTTGGCGATAAGGGAATATTTTCGGTTAATTGTGCAAGTGACTCTTCTGTGTGAGTAATTCTACTTGTTTTATAGTTTGGAGGTGCTAAATTTTGTGAATGGGATTAGGGTTTTATTTGTTTATAGGATTTTGTGAATTTCGTTTGTTATTTGCTTCACATTTTGAAGTGGAACTGGGGTTTCGATTGAAGTTTGCGTTTTGAGCACTTTCATGCTTTTAAGGCGTGATTTACAGATTTGGAAGTGCAATTGAAATGATTCACGGGTTCTTCATAATGGTGTCAGCGTGAATTCTCGATGATGCGGTGCAAATTTGGTGCGGGTTTTGATTGTCCGAATGGTAGAGGAACAGGTTCCAGAAAATTTTACCCCAAAAGTTTCTTGTAGTTCTCACCATGTGCTGCCTAGAGTTTGTATTTTAGGAGGAATTTAATTGAAAATTTACTACGAGAATTGAATTGCGGATACAGAGATGCCTCCATCCCCAGCAACGAGAATTTCTCCAAGGAGGGAGCTGAGAGCTGAGAATCACAAGAGAGGACGTAGTCTTGAGAGTGTGATTCTCTGTCGAGAGAAAGATGATGATCTTGCTCTGTTCAATGAAGTGCAGAACAAAGAAAAAGAGAATTTCTTGCTTCAATCAAATGATGACTTTGAAGACGCCTTCTGTAATTTTTCGCGTGCTATAATCTGCTTTTGGATTTAGCATTTAATGAAGTATAATATGTGTACTGGGATTTCTTTGTTTTGATTGACTGACAATTATCTTTTTATTTATGGCATTTGACAGTAACAAAATTAAGACACTTTTCGGATCACAAGGGCAGAATCACCATTCCTGCTCGGGGAGAGAGTAGCGACCTGCTCAAAGCAGAAGGAGATAAAAATGATTATGACTGGTTAGTCGTGTTTCTCTTCTCATGAGTTTTACCTTTTTTCCATTTCTTTTGGGAGAGAATATTTTATACAGATCTGTCTCCCTTTCTGAAAGATCCTGTAGATATTGTTAGGTTCCATGTATGTACAGTAAATTCAATTTGTTTCGCTAATAGTTGAAGTTTCCTCGGACAAAGAAAATAATGCTAATAACAGAAGCAGAAGCTTGCATTGTTTAATTTCAAAATGAAATCAAAAAGATATAATCTCCCTTTACGCGCTAACATATAGAAAAGTTTGTTTCTGATGTGCTATATAACTGGCCTACTTTCTTATTTAGTATTTTTTTTTTCTCACAACATGCAATGCCGTTGATTAAAGGTTAATAACTCCTCCGGAGACCCCACTTTTTCCTTCTTTGGATGACGAGACACTACCGGTTAATGTTGTACAGAGGGGCAGGCCGAGGAGTCAACCTGTTTCAATCTCAAGATCATCTACTGTAAGTTCATTAAAAGTCAATGAAATCAACTGGCAACTTCTATATTAACACTATTCATAAAATGTATGCATGATCTCTTTTCAAACTTTTCTAATCCTTACTTCTTTTGTTTTGAAAAATATTGTTAAATATATGTTCGATTTCAGATGGAGAAGAGTTATAGAAGCAGTAGAGGTAGTGCGAGTCCCCATCGCCTTAGCCTATCTCCTCAGTCTGGCAATAGTATATCACAATCAAGGAGCAGGCCATCTTCAGAACCTCATTTGAGTCCTCCGCCTAGATTGAAGCATCCGGCTCCTGTAAGGAGACCATCTCCCCCACCAAGTAAGCCATCTGCACCTTCTGTGAGGTCTAGTTCACCAAATCCTCGGAGGATGAGCACTGGTTCTGCTGCCCCATTACGGACCAAAGGCACCTCCCCTGTCAAGACAAGTAGAGGGAATTCCGCTTCACCCAAAATAAGGGCATGGCAATCTAACATTCCAGGCTTTTCATCAGAAGCACCTCCTAATCTTCGTACCTCACTGGTTGATAGGCCAGCATCTTATGTGAGGGGATCCTCGCCAGCATCTAGAAATGGCTCCAGATCTGGCAGGGAATCAATGTCTCCAACTGCTACCAGAAGTGTCAGTTCCCCATACACTCCTGACCGGGACCTATTTAGTTCCCATAGCAAAGGTTCAATTGCATCATCTGGTGACGATGACAGAGAGTCTCTAAAATCAATTCCTGTGACCAGTTCAGACCGCTCAGCTCCAAGGAACGTAGGTGCTATCCCAAATAATAGAGCTCTGAGCTACTCTAAGAAGCCAACTAAAATTGTGTCTAGTTCTGCTCCAAAAAGATCCTTTGACTTGGCACTTCGGCAAATGGTAATTAACCTCCCTTTTATTGATATAATGATGCTTTCGTGATGGTTAGACCATATGTATTAATGTATGTGTATTAATGCATATTGTTATATACTCTCATGGCATTGAAGATGGAAAATTATTTGTATGGAGCCATTGTAAAATATATCTTAATAACCCCTATTATATAATAAAATTTTCCAGTCCCGACTTGGGCCAAGGGGATAAGTTAATATTTCAAAAAATTGATAAGATAATAATTTTGTAGAGATGTCTATGTAAATCTGTGGTCCCATGCATACCGTAGATAAATAATTGGCTTATTAGCACAAAACATTCATACGTTTGGTCTTTAGAGTGCAAAATATCCTTACTTTTCAATTTTTTGCATTTTTTTTTATAACCGTGAATGTCCGAGCTAGTTTACGCACACCTCGACTAATCTCACGGGGCCCTGACGTTTACTGCCGGATACTCACCTCAATTTTTTGCATTTTCACCTTTATTTCAGTGTTTCAATGTGGAAAAAATCATTTTCATCAATTTCTATCCAATTTCTTAATATTAAATATATGAAATGACGAATGTACCATTCTATTTAAATAAAACAAAAAAAATAAAGAAAAATAAATAATTAATTGCATCCATACTCAATAACCTTTTTAAAAAGTACAAATGAATCCCAAATAATTTATTAAAAAATTCAAAAAAAATAAATTCTATCTCCTCCACCACCACCACGAACAATAAACAATTTCCAACAATATACTCCAAATCGATATCCCAACAATCTAAATATGAATTCCGCAATATATTCGAAAACAATAAACAAATTCCAAAAAATCTCAGGCATTAGAGTTTTAATGTACCCTAAAATTCAATGTACCCTGGACTTCTTTGTGATGCCGCTTAGTCTCCCATAAACCAAACCTAAAGATGGGGTTTGAAGAAATGGCTTCTGCCTCTAACCTTCACTTGCCTCGTCAGCTTCAGTGGAGAAAAATCGAGATGAACTCCATACGGTTGACGTGATAAATTCGTTTTGTTGTGCCATTTGAATTAGACGGATAGATTTCATCGAAGCTGGGCTCATTAGATTCATCTTTTCAAATTTTGGATTGCCAATTTTGGAAAGTTAGGGCTTAATTTTCGAGGCAGCAGATTTTGATTGAGAATCCTTTTTGATGTTATAGGATCATTAATAGGAGCGCCTTGGGGAGTAAATGTTACCGGTTGGTAGCTAATGGCATGGGTATTGCCGGAAAGAGTGTTGCTGCCTTGGTTTTAGTTCGTGAGTTGGGGGTTTTGGCAACGATGGGGGTCGTTTGTGGTGGCGTGTGGTCTGATAGGTGGGCAACATGTGATGGTAAGATGGAGTTGTATCCGGTTGTGGTTGTGTCTGGAGGTCTAGGCGACGGTAGGGTGCAATTTGAGTTGATTGAAGGTGGCGGCTTCATTGAGTTGCCAACAGTGGTGGAGAGAGAGAGAGAGATTTTGAATTTTTTTAATAATTTATTTGGGATATATTTGCACTTTTAAAAAAAGTTTGGGAGTATGGTTATAATTAGTTTATTTTTCTTTTTGTTTTATTTAAATAGGAGGATATATTTTTCATTTCATATATTTTTATTGAGAAATTAGATAAACATTGACGAAAAAGACGTTTTCCACAATGAAACATGGAGATGATGGCCAAAAATTGAAACGTATGAACATTTTGCACACTAAAGACCAAACGTATGAACGTTTTGTGCTAATAAGCCTAAATAATTTGCTAAAAGTTACAAATATAATTTACTATGGTATTTTCTTGCAATGCATTGCCTGGTTAAATGTGTGCGTTTTGAGTCATAAATGCATGTATTAAATGTAGTATTTAGAGCATTTCTAAAAGACTTTTTAAACATAAGATGCTCTCTATTTTAAAAAGTTAACCCTTAAAATTGTGCTTCAAGATATATTCTTTAAATTAACATTTTAATTTAGAGAGTGAGTTAGACTCTCTCTATAATTAAATGCAATCATAGTATTTCAATTTTCAATGGAGGAAAAGAATATAATGATTCGGAAGGAAGCCAGTGGCAATAAAGATATGGAAAAAAATAAATATTTTTTTAGTGGTAAAATTAAGTATTAAATATAAAGAGTCTGTTGGAGCGTTTAAAATACTCTATAAATTTATTGGTGCCCTCTAAATTGTAGAATACGATCTTTAAAAATAGAAACTCTCTTTGAGATGCTCTTATAAGATAATACTCAATATCTATTTTATCAAATATATGTGTATTAAATCATAAATTTACCCTATAAATTGATAACTCTTTTAATTAATAGATTTTGCATGATCCTAACTGTCAAGGATATTGAATAAGA
>CAIGRH010211553.1:0-16554 GCA_903798295.1 Fraxinus nigra | reverse complement strand
GCTCGTTGTAACTGAGCTCGAGCTTTTTCCAAGCCGAGCCCGAGCCGTCCGAGCCGGCGAGCTTTTTTGCCATCCCTAATCAAATGGTAGAAAAAATTATCACTTTAATGGACAAATTTCAATAAAAAACAAAGCCAAATGGAACCAAACTTTTAATATTTTCGAGGTGAAAAATTATACCAATCAAATACAATTAATTACAATTCCAAATAAAACAATTTCTAGGCAATTCAATTCCCTATAAAATATTTTCTTTTCACCAATTTTTCACCTTTGCAATTAAATAGACCCTTAAATTTGAATCGGGATCTTGAAAACTCTTAATTCAGATAGCCCTATTTGAGTCACATTTTCATTTCCATTCTTATACTCATTTTTAACCACACATTCTTCATTAAAATAATATTTTACATCATATCAATAATTTTTCCTTATTTTTCAACTACATATTCACCGTCACATCATAAAAAATACATTCACTCCTAAAAATATGTGTGTCAAACACTATCATAATTTCCAATGTAGCAAAACCCAAAGAGATGGTACTTGAGAGTCTAGCCAATTTTTTTTTGAATTGCCACTCTCCNGGGATCTTGAAAACTCTTAATTCAGATAGCCCTATTTGAGTCACATTTTCATTTCCATTCTTATACTCATTTTTAACCACACATTCTTCATTAAAATAATATTTTACATCATATCAATAATTTTTCCTTATTTTTCAACTACATATTCACCGTCACATCATAAAAAATACATTCACTCCTAAAAATATGTGTGTCAAACACTATCATAATTTCCAATGTAGCAAAACCCAAAGAGATGGTACTTGAGAGTCTAGCCAATTTTTTTTTGAATTGCCACTCTCCCGCCAGTACCACACATCAATCCCGCCTTTACTTTCTCTGATGCCCATTCGCCATTCCCAATCCAATCCGAGAAGCTTCGCGTGCTCTGCACCATTCACCAAATTTTTGCTAAACTGCAATACCGGATTTCCCTTTTTTCTTTATTCGGTTTGATTCTTCAACTAGGGTTCGTAATAGTTTATTTCGCTGCATTTCTACTTAAATTTGAAGTCTCTACAGTTAATTTACCAAAAAATTGGTGCCCCACTTTCAGTTTCCAGAGTCAATGGTGGAACTCAAGCAAGATTTAGCATATGAAGATCCTTCGAAAACATTCATCGGAGTTCGCTTTGTTCTCCTCGGGTTCAATTCCATTGAAAAAGACAAGGTTTATCTTTTGCATTTCATATAGATTTAGTTTTTTATTTGTGGTTTTTCATAGATATAATAATATTTGATTGATTGCGACTTGGTTATTTTTGTCATTTTCTTTATTTGCTTAGACACGGGCGAAGCTTTTGGAAGGAGGAGGGTTTGACGCAGGTGATTATGTTCCGGATTGCACTCACGTGATTGTTGATAAGCTTATTTACGTGAGTAAAGTGATTATTTTTAACTGTTCAGATTAATAAATCCTTTAAGAAAGAGCAACGAATTGGAGAAGTTGTAGTTTCACTAATTAATATGGCTTCTTAATTTTTTTATTTTTATTTTATCGTTGACGTGATTGATGAAGTTGAGACCTGAATTGATGCATATGTGCGATGCAGGATGATCCCTTATGCATTAGTGCTCGAAGAGATGGCAAGACATTGGTGACTGCCCCATGGGTTGATCATAGTTTTGACTTGGGAATGCCTGTTGATCCCACCTCTGTAAATTTCTGTTTCCAATGACAATTTATAATTTTGTTTCTCTGTGCAATTTTCTTTTCAAGTTGTGTCTAATTTCAGCTTTCTGCGAATAAATATTAAATGCAATTCAAGATCTTTCTCTGTCACTCTCACATTTTTTCTTCTTTCTTGCCTTTTAGGAACATAGAAATAATTTAGTTATGCCAACGGGAATGTAGCTTATTCTGGCACATCAAGTTTGAAACATAATTGCTTTTTTCTCCTCTTCTATTTCTCCTTTAATCTTTACTGGATCAATATTGTGCCTGAGATTTATGGTGTCTTCCATTTTTGTGCTTACCATTGGATGTTGCTTCTCACACTCAATTAAGAAATTTCCACTTAAAAACATCATTGTTGATGATATGGCGATATGTGGTTTAGTGTGTGCTTACCATTGGATGTTGCTTCTCACACTCAATTAAGAAATTTCCACTTAAAAACATCATTGTTGATGATATGGCGATATGTTCCATTTTTGCTTCTCACACTCAACTAAGTAATCTCCACTTAAAAACATCATTGTTGATGATATGGCGATATATAGTTAAGTGTGTGGATTTTGATTTCAGCTTTTCTAGTCAGAGCACTGTGCTTAAAGTATTATTATGGTCTCTATGACTCTTAAGTACTTTTTCAGAACTTTGAGCTCTTTCATTTTTGTTGTACTTATGATTTCCTTCAGGTTATGTATAGACCTTTAAGAGCTTTGAATGGGATTCCTGGTGCCCAATCTCTTGTTGTTTGCTTGACTGGATATCAACGGCAGGACCGAGATGATATAATGGTTCTTCTAACCCCTTCTCTCTTGTTCTTTCTAGAGATTAACTAAAGTACAGCATACTGTCTAAAATTCTAGTTAACTGCTAAATGCTTTATTAAAAATAATTCTCTACAAGCTGTTGCTTAAATATTGTGACATGTAATCTTACTTGCTCCTTTACTTTGCTCAGACCATGGTTGGATTGATGGGTGCAAGTTTTTCGAAGCCATTGATCGCTAACAAGGTTACTCATCTTATATGCTACAAATTTGAGGGTGGGTTCTTTTACGCTTTCTGTACGTGCATGAGTGCAATTTATTGCATTGGAGTTAATAACATTTTTTATTTTTCCTATTTTTTCTGTCATCTTTTGTACTTTCTATGTTACCTTGTCAGCATTTTACAAGGCTGATTCACCACCTTCAAAATGTCTAACTTTTGAAGTAATAATGGCACCTGAACTACTGCTGGAATTTCCAGGGCCTTGTTGATGTGTACATCTTTGGTGTCAGTTTTCTTCTATTACACATGGGTGGATATTTAAGACTTCATGCTATGGCAGTCGTATTTACAATTTCTTCTTGCTATTAGTAACACTGCATGACTTATCTCATACTGCTCACAAATCTTGGTTCCTCTTTTATTCTTTGCTGCTAGTGCATTACAAATTTTTAAGATTGGCCTGGTAGAATCATAGCTGTTGCCACCAGTCTCGTGATCATGTTTAATGCCACAATCCTGCTGAAATAGAAGGTAGTTTAGGTAGAATCAACAAGGAACTATGCTCAGAAATAAGGATTTAACACAGTTGCACACTGGAAGAACAAATTGATTTGATATTCAAATGAACGGAATGGAATGGATTACAAATCCCAAGGCTATTCGAGAGGCTTGGTCTCTCCCTCCTTTTCTAATAGAAAGTTACAGTATTTTGATAACCCCCCAACCCCCTTACTCCCCCTATTTATTCACAATCCATATCACAACGTTATTATAGTTTTACCCCTATCTAACCAACTCAAGATGACTCAAATCCCTTCTTTCTTCTTGCATATGTGAACCGGATAGGAGGTCTATCATTACTCGTCGCCCTAAAATCTACCTTGTCCTCAAGGTGGAAGCTTGGAAATTGCAGTCTGACGGTCTCAAAAGGCTCCCAGGTTGCTTCAAATTCTGGCAAATTCTTCCATTTAATATGGATGTCAGGACCCCTAGCCTTGGGGTTCGGACGAACCCCAAGAACAGCCTCCGGTTCCATGATGAATTCCCCTTCTGTTGATAGTTGTGGTGGAAGTGCAGAGACGGGCTGTAGGTCGCCAATTGCCTTACGGAGCTGAGATACGTTGAAAACTGGATGGATCGTTGTCATAGATGGCATTTTCAATCTATATGCTACCTGTCCAACCTTTAATTCCACTCCAAAAGGTCCATAGTACCTTGGGGACAGCTTCTCAAAGGGTCGTTTAGCTACTGATTTCTAGCGGCAAGGACGGAGCTTGAGATAAACCCAAGTCCCCCACTGCAAACTGAATGTCACGGCGGTGCCCATCTGCGATCTCTTTCATCCTCATTTGTGCTCTTGAAAGCTGCACTTTTAGTTGCTTTAGGGCTTCATCCCGGTCCATTAAAAGCTGCTCAGCCAACACAACATATTTATTTTGTTGACAGACAGCAAACTCAGCCACATACTCCTTCACTTTTTGTTTCATCCCGTGCCAAAAAACTTCTATGGCGACCTGCTTGTAAGTTTTAAGGAACCTTAAGTGACCCCAACCTTGGCATCGTGGTATTACTGCAGCATGAGAGTCACAAAAGGCGAATTATTGGGTAAGACTATTTTTCCATGTTAAAATAATACTCCGTCCACCAAGGTATATCTGGCCCTTACTCTCCTATAATTTCTTCACCACTTTCCCAAGTACCTCATCCGCAGCCACTTCTTTTTTAATCTCATCCAATTGAAGAATCTTAGGGATAGTAATCGCGAGACAATTTATTGCTGGCCGAATCATGGAAAGTGCGTCTGCCACCTTATTCTCTAGCCCCGGATGATATTGAATGTCAATGTGGTATCCCATTAGTTTGGTGAGCTACTTCTAGTGATCTTCGCTCACTAAGCGTTGCTCTAATAAAAATTTCAGACTCAACTGATCTGTTCGAACCAGAAAATGTCTGCCCAACAAGTAATGACGCCACTTCTGTACAGCGAACACTACCGCCATCAACTTTCTCTTGTAAACCGATTTTTGCTTGACACTTTGTGACAAAACCCTGCAAAAGAACGCAATAGGGTGACTATCCTGCATTAAAACTGCCCCTAGGCCTTGACCAGATGTATCAGTTTCGACCACAAATTGTTTGGAGAAGTTGGGTAACGCAAGCACTGGAACACTGATCATTGCCGCCTTGAGATTCTGAAATGTTGCCTCGGTTGTCTCATCCCATCAGAACCTGTCCTTAAGTAACTCAGTTAGGGGCCAAACAATCTTGGCATAACAAGATACAAGTACTCGGTGAGTCCCAAGAACCCTCGGAGCTCCTTGAGACTGTGTAGACTGGCCACTTGACCATAGCTTTAATTTTCGACTAGTCAGCTGTTACCCCTTTACCAGAAATCACATGGCCGAGATATTCGACTTCCTTTTGTTCGAACAAACATTTCTTCTTATTGGCGTACAACTTGTGTTCATTCAAAACCCTCAGTACTGCACCCAAATATCGTAGGTGCTCTTCCAGCGATTGATTGTAGACTAGGATGTCATCGAAGAAGACGAGGACAAACTTTCGCAAGTAGGGTTTGAACACCTCATTCATTAGATGTTGAAAAGTTGTTGGGGCGTTTGTGAGCCCAAAGGGCACGATTTGAAATTCTTAATGACCCTCGTGGGTGCGAAAAGCTGTCTTGGGGATATCTTCTGGGCTAATTCTGATTTGGTTGTAACCTGATTTTAAATCCAGCTTCGAAACTATTCGGGCCTCATGTAGTTCATCAAGCAATTCATCGATCACCGAAATCGAAAAACGGTCAAGCACTGTAATCTTGTTGAGTGCCTGGTAGTCTACGCAAAATCTCCAGCTACCGTCTTTTTTCTTTACCAATAATACCGGGCTCGAGAATGGACTTTGACTAGGCTGAATGATTCCCTCCGTGAGCATGTCCCTGACAAGCCTTTCTATTTCATTCTTCTGAACGTACGGGTACCGGTAAGGTCTTACATTCACTTGGGTCGCACCTGGTTGTAACAAAATGGTGTGATCTCGTGCTTTAGGAGGTGGGAGTTCGTTTGGCCATTCAAAAACACTTCGATGATTTCGTAGTAACTCAGTGATTGAGCTGGGGACTTCAATCGCTGTTGTATCATGCTCCACTCCTATACTTCCCAATTCGAGCAGAATTCCTTGTTCCCCCTCCCGAAAAAACTTAACCAGTGACTTCAGGGACACCTGCGGCTTGTCTAGGCTAGGATCACCTTGGAGTACAATACTTTTTCCTGCCACATTGTAAT
The DNA here is from genome assembly GCA_903798295.1 of Fraxinus nigra. Taxonomy (NCBI): domain Eukaryota; kingdom Viridiplantae; phylum Streptophyta; class Magnoliopsida; order Lamiales; family Oleaceae; genus Fraxinus; species Fraxinus nigra. The sequence continues at coordinate 10,544 of CAIGRH010211553.1, read as the reverse complement.
GCATGGATAATGTACCCCAATTCACTTGCATCTTATCCAATGTCTCCAACCACTTCATCCCAAGAATGACGTCGGTACAACCTAACTTCAGAGGCAAGAAGTCATTGGCCACGTCAATTTCTGGCAACGAAACTACTACACCTTTACAGACACCCCCTCCTTTCACTGATATGCCATTGCCCATCATAACCCCATAGCTGGCCGAATCAGTAATTGGTAGACCCAACTCTGGACAATATCGCTCGATATGAAATTGTGGGTCGCTTCGCAATCTATTAGTACTACCACCGATTCTCCACATACCGTTCCCGCAGCTTCAAAGTTTTGGGAGCCGTAAGACCTACCACCAATTTGATAGACAGCTCTACAGTTTCTTCAACTAGCAGCATTTCTTCCTTTTCCAACACTTTCACAGGTTCTTCTACCTCCTCTTCTTACACATGTGATCGGGAGTGAACCACTCATCACAGCGGAAACACATCCCCCACTCTCGTCTTAGTTGGAGCTCGTCGTCGGTCAGCCTTTTGAAAGGCGGTGCCGCCCTGTCCCCCTTCGTCGGCGGCGGAATGGCGACGGCGTGAGGCTTATCCATTGCTGATTGACACTGTTGCCCCAATTTTAGGAAGTACACATTCTCCTTTTGATTTAAGGCCGTGTACTTTGGGTCATGTCCAAGTGCGCTGGCTAAACTTGAGGGTTTAGTTTGAAATGGGCCAACTGAAACTTGGGCCTGCCTAAGTGATTCATTTCGATCTTCAACCCTTTGGGCCAATTCCATAAGTTGGCCCAATCCCTATGGCCTAATCATCCTTACTCTGCCCTGATTTTTGGTTTCAGCCCATTTATAAAATTACCTTCCAATACGGCTTCTGGAATCTTCGGCAACGGTGCAGCCAACGGCTCAAACCACCGACGATAATCTCTCACTGTTCCCTCCTACCTCAATGCCAAGAATTTCTCCAGCACGCTACCCTCTTGTGAGGAACGAAATTGCTGCAGCAACAAGATTTTCAGCTCCTCCCACTGCGTCAATGGCTGCCGTCCAATCTCCATTGATACCAAGCAAGTGCCTCCCCCTCGAAACAAACTGGAACAGCCTCGATATTCTCCCAGTTGAAGAATTGATTGATGGTGAAATACCTTCGCCCAAAAAATCCACGAGTCCGGCGCTTCACCGCTGAAAGTCGGCATCTCCAACCGGCGGTCTCGATGGTCCGTCCTTATAGAATCCTCACGATGGGTCTGTTCCCCGGCACTTTCCCCCAGCTCCTGGTTCCTGATCGGAACATCAGAACACCCAGTCAGTGCGGGTGAATTTGATGAATTCCCTTTTTCCTTCCTCTCTCTCTCTCTTGCTCACCCCACTTCGTCACCATCAATTCGAATTTCTCCATTAACGTCGCTACGTCCCTCTGAATTTCTGATTTCATTACCCCCAACTCTTCCTGCAACCCATCGAACCTCGACTCTAACTGTCCCACCCGATCGGCAATTGTCATGTTCCCGGATCTCAACTGCTCTAATACCAATTTGGTAGAATCCTAGCTGTTGCCACCAGTCTCCTGATCACGTTTAAAGCCACAATCCTGCGGAAATAGAAGGTAGTTTAGGTAGAATCAACAAGGAACTATGCTGAGAAATAAGGATTTAACACAGTTGCACATTGGAAGAACAAATTGATTTGATATTCAAATGAACAGAATGGAAAGGATAACAAATCCCAGGGCTATTCGAGAGGCCTGGTCTCTCCCCCTTTTTCTAACTGAAAATTTCAGTATTTTGATAACCCCCCCAACCCCTTTACTCCCCCTATTTATTCACAATTCCTATCACAATGTTATTACAGTTTTACCCCTATCTAACTAACTCAAGATGACTTGGCAAATCCCTTCTTCCTTCTTGCATATGTGAATCGGATAGGAGGTCTATGGTCTGAATTGGTCTGGTTTTTGAATCATCTTGTTAGAGAACTGGTTAACTGCTTGGTTCTCTACAGAAAAGAAAACTGAACCAGGGAGGGCCTAATTAATTAGAATTTACCTACCAATGAATTTACATTTTTAAAGAAGCTAAAAAGTTAAAAGAATTTTAAAAAGCAAAACTGTTTTAAATGTTCTACTTCTCAAGTTCACCATTGTACCTGAGAACCAGAATAAACCAGCTAGACCAGTCCTTCATGTTTGGGTAATTTTTGCCCACCGTTAAAGCTTAGTTGGCTATTCATTTACGTGCTTCTTATCATGGAGATGACAGTTCTATTTCTGGATAGATTTGTCCCACGATCTTTATTTTATTTCAGTATGTAAGCTCAGGTGTATAAGTTTTTAGTTAGGCATACTATAGTTTTGGTTTTTAGATGATAGATTGTGTTACTTAAACCCCGAGGCCCCTCAAAGTGACCTAATATCATCGTTTCACTAAAAGGCCCATTAACATTAATAACTCCAATGATATTGGATGATGCACAATGTTTTTTGAACTTGCCTATGAAGAACGTAATAATTACTTTATTCATTCGATATATTCTTTTATCTTTATTTAAATGCTATGACGTTGTGTTCTCGTTTGATATTGTCAATGTTTTGCTAATGAAATTCATTTTTATTTTATTAACCAAGTATTCTAATATTTCAAATTCAACTGAAACATGATAATTTTATCCAAACAGGGGACAAGTACGAGCTTGCCAAGAAAATGAAGAAGATAAAGCTTGTTAACCATCGCTGGCTGGAAAATTGGTATGCTCAAGCTTGATCTTTTCACTGTTTGTGTCTCGTTGGATCCTTTAGTTTGTCCGTCTATCATCAAATGAATTAGTTTTGATCCATTTTCTCCCTCCCTTGCTTAAATATGCTTTAGGCTGCTGCTTTTTAATATTTTTCTTTGTTTTACATGGTGTTTCATCTCTTATATATGTTGCAGCTTGACGACTTGGGAGATTCTTTCAGAAGTTGATTATGATAAAAGGTATGATATAAGTTGGTAGGTTTTTTCCAATGACATTGCAAAAGTGTGGATAGATTCCATATTGTCTTTTACCTGGGCACCTCATATGGTCTTTTTCCTTTACAGTGGATATGAGTTGGAGATGATGGAAGCCGAGGCCAAGGATTCTGAAGAAGAGACAGAAGACGTGGAAAGAAAAAGCGTAGCCAATCTTCAAAATACACAAGCTAAGTTGAAAAATCCCTGTCAATCATTGATGCAGGAAGTCTCAAAAATCAATTTAGATTCATTCGCATCTAAAAGTTCGACAAATGTGGGAAACATTAACGAGGATCTATCAAATGCTGGAAAAGAGACTAATTTTGGTAATGTAGAACCTGCTGGGAATTTTTTACAAGAAATTCCTAACTGTCATCTTGAAATGTTGGCTTCTTGTAATAATGAGCGTCCTGGGAAGATTCTGTCCAGTCTGCTATCAAACACATTTGATGATCAAATGATTTTTGAAAAGGTTGATAATGATGCTGATTCGATGTCAAAAAGTGCTAAGAAATCTCCTCATTCTAGTACGTCAAAATCAACCGGGAAAAGTTATTCTAGGAGAAGTCCCAAGAAGAGTAGGCTTCCGCTATGCTCAGAAAGAATTGATAGTAATTCAGGAAATCCTTCCTCTGCAAATAAACTCGGCTGTGACATTAACATATCCTCATTTGAGGAAGAGCAAGTTGAAGCTGGCTTTGATGGAATGGAAACACCTTCCAGTGGAACTATATTGCATCTTGACAGGGGGGAAAATTCTTTGTTGCATGATAAGAGGAAAATGACCATTTCCTATGGTAGCTCCAAATCTCTAAAGACAAGTCACAATTCAGAAACAATCTTGGAAGGTAAATCAGCGGTGAAGAGAACTGACAGGTCACCTTCTGGATCCTTGATCAATGGTTCATGTAGGATGGGTAATCATGTTTCTCCTGAAAATAATATTGGTTATATGGGTGAGAGCGCGGAATTGAATTTTACAGATAATGTTACTAAAGTTGTAACATCAGTGACCAGACAAGATTGTAGTGACATAGCACAGATCTCTTCTCTCTACGAATTAGAATGTAGGAGCTTGACCAGTGATTTGGAAGCTAAAGACCTTTGTTTAAGCAAAACTGAACATCCCATAGCTCAGATTGTGGTGCAGCAGTGTAATCTGCAGAATACTGACACCCCATCTCCTGGAACCAAAATATCAGAGGTTAAGAAATCCAGTGATCAGGCTCAGTTGGAACTGCTAAAGAGAGGGGATAGTGTGCCGAAGTCAAAAACACTTGATAGGAGGAAACTTTCCAAAAAGACATTGGGCTCTAGAACATGTCTCAGCAAAGGGAATGCAACAAAACCTAAAGATTCCATTGAGATTCCTAAAACATTGCTGCAGAGTGATTCTGTAATTCGTTCAATTGAGGTGATCGAAATGCAAGACTATGAGAAGTTTGGTAGTTCTAAGAAGCTTGAGATTTCTCCTCCTACAAGTTGTGTTAGTATGGGTCAAAAGACTGAAACGAATAATCTTGGGATATCTGGAAATGAAACTATTAATAAAGATGGATCAATGGATGATGAAAATGAGGATCCGAAGGACAAAGAGGAAAACAAGTTTGATGCGGCACTTGATAAAGAAAAATCTGCTGAGATTGAAGCACAACATTTAGAAAATATCTATACCGATAACAGGATAGGTGTGAATGATTCATCAAAGCAAACTGATGGCAGCATTATAGTTGCAATGGCTAAGGAAGAAAATATTAGAAAAGAAGATAAGGGCATTGAAGCTGAAATGGCTGTTAGTAGCAAAGAAAATGAGATTAGTGAATCAAAACTTGTACAACATGGTGGAGAGAAAAACTTTTCCAAGGGGAAAAAACGGCCTTTAAATAAAACTAAGAAAACGGTGGCAACAGATGTAGGAAATCTCAACGAAATTGGACGAAAGGATGGGTGCAATAATAGACGTATTAAAGAGAAAACAATGGCACAAAATGAAAAAACAAGTCCTGCAGGTAAATTAAAGGCTTGTCCGTCCAAAAAGTCAAAGAACTTGACAGAAGTGGAGAAAGAAAACAGTCATTTTGTTATGAGGAGCCAAAATATTAGTAATGATAAAAATCTCAAGGGGAAAGTGATGCTAAAATCTTCTAAAAATCCTTTGAAGGACTCAAAGGCTGCCAATGCAGATATGGATTTGGTGAGGGTGGAACAGATCCTAAAAGTGAAAACAGAACCTATATGGTTTATATTGAGTGGGCACAAGCTGCAAAGGAAGGAGTTTCAGCAGGTGATAAGGTGTTTGAAAGGAAGAGTGTGCAGGGACTCCCACAAGTGGTCATATCAGGCAACGCACTTCATTGTTCCGGATCCTGTACGTAGAACTGAAAAGTTTTTTGCTGCTGCAGCATCTGGAAGGTATGCCTTAACTCAAGGAATAATTTTAAGTTCTTTTATTTTTGTAGTAGAAGTCTATAAGAATGTTGATGAATAGTTTGTGTGAATGTTGAAATAGAGTGCTGACTTGCACTTGCTTGCACAATTTGAAGTTGACGTGACATTTTTCCACTGATTATATTGTCTTTTGCAGTTGGATTCTCAAGACTGATTACTTAACTGCTAGCAATGAGGCTGGAAGATTTTTGCTAGAGGAGCCATATGAATGGCACAAGAAATGCTTGACTGAAGATGGTGCAATAAACCTAGAGGCTCCAAGGAAATGGCGTCTCGTGAAGGAGAGAACTGGTCATGGCGCATTTTATGGAATGCGTATTATTATATACGGAGAATGTATAGCCCCTCCTCTGGTATGTTTTATTTATTGTTCATTAGCTAAGTTCGTTACAGTGTTTTCTATACATGAACGCAAAATAATTGTATTTTTCTCATCCGTGGGACTGTTTGTCCCTCTCTCTTGTTGAGGAGAGTGATAAGGGGGGATACATTCTTCTAAAATACTCGTTTATCCCTTTTCTGATGATTAGGAAACTTTGAAAAGGGTTATTAAGGCTGGAGATGGTACTATATTGGCGACTTCACCTCCTTACACGCGCTTTCTTCAATCAAGTGTTGACTTTGCCATTGTCAGTCCCGGCATGCCACGTGTTGATATGTGGATTCAGGAGTTTCAAAGGCACGAGATACCATGTGTTTTAGCTGATTACCTTGTAGAGTACGTCTGCAAGCCTGGCTACTCCCTTGAAAGACATGTACAATACAATACTCATGTTTGGGCCGAGAAGTCTTTCAATACCCATGTTAACCGCATGGAAGTGGTTGTCGAGGATGCCAGAAGATCACAACATTGATGATGTAGCATGTCAAGTATGTGGATCTCATGATAGAGGTGTCAAAATGTTGATCTGTGGTGATGAGAATGGTTCTGAAGTCTGTTGCATTGGTATTCATATTAACCGCTCCGATCCTCAGTATGGAAGCATTCCTGATGAAAACTAGTTCTGTCCAACATGTAACAAGAACAGAGAAGGCAGAAACAAAGAGTCCAACATGTAGCAAGAGCAGACTAGTTTTGTGTTTTTTGATGGATGGTTAATTTTGTATATTTTCGTTCAGGCTGTAGCAGATAATAAGCTTTGCACTCTTTATTTTGTACCAATGTTATTATCACGTGTTTTATGGTAGTGACAACTTTTTCTTTTTACCATGTTGAAGATGTGATTAATGACAGGACATCTTTAGCTATGTTGTGGCTATGATATCATATTAAGAAATAAAATAAAATGAGAGGGGCTAGGCAATAATATTTGTAATCTGAGGATGTTGCAGAGGATTATTTTGAGGTGATGTTCTTAATCTATAATCCAACCACATGAGGTCTAGATTAGGCCCTAAATTGTTGTACTATAGCATGCTGAATTGTATGTTAATAAGATGAATATGCGTGTGTATGACATACAAATATAATCTGTCTACTTGACACATATGCCTAGCTGATAAGGGATAAAACTGCGTGTCTACTTGAACTTGTCTCATTATGCTAATAACTGAAATAATTGACATAATTTGCTAAGGACCTTGCCCCGATTGAATTGTTATAATACCATTTAGTTCCATAAGAATACCAATCTTCTCTTATCAATCCATTCTTCATTGAATCCAAACTGCCTAAGCATAGTATTGAGAAAGCTCTAGTTGATTCTATCACCTGCCTTGGCCATGTCTAATTTGAACATGACATTGCATTCCTAACCTTCTGTTCCAGATTATGCTACATTTGTTGTGCCATCTGGTGAGTCTATCTGGTACAAACCTCAGATTGCAGGGAGCTGTGAAAAACTTCTCTAATGATTTTACTAAACATTATGCATATACTGATTGGCCAAAATGAAATATTTCCTTCTCTAGAAACAGGAGAATTGTAGTAGATGTGAAGCCTCTAGGAATACGAGAACCATCAATGAAGTTCTTAACTGCATGACAGACATCTCTATGAATAAAAAACTCCAGAAATGCTTGTAAACTAAAGAAAATCCATCTGCTCTATCTTGCCAAATCTGAAGATAGCTGATTTAACCTCTTCCAGGGAAGACATCCACTGAGCGTGGAGTTATCGCCATCTTCTACAAATTTTCATATAAGATTGAACTGCTACTACTGAAAAGAAACATCCCCCTTCTGTCAAAATTTACTGAAAAAATTCTGCAACAGATTGTTAAATCACACTGATTGAGATCAAGAAAGAGAGAGATAGATATAATTTAGATACGATTTTAAAAGTAGAGTTTGATTCCAATATGTTATTTTTATTATATTTAGTTTGAATATTTTGATAAGATTTATAGTTTATTAGAAGTTCTTTTGCTTTTAGCTTATTTGCTCTATAAATATAGAGGGGGTTCATCCATTGTAATATTCAGCTGTTGATTATATGAATAAATTGATTTTCCTTTGCCCTTAGTTCTTCTCTTCTTTGGCCCCTTTTTCTTTCTGTCCCTCTGTCTTATTCGTTAACAAAGTTTACACTTCTGCATCACACACTGATATCCTCTGTCCAAGATCCTTCTAGTAGGCAAATTCTATTGACTCCACTCTTGTATCGCTTATCATTGATAACAGAACAGAAATTCAGCTTGTTATGTAAAACAGTCCTAGATTGTTGATTTGGGCATGAATCTAAAACCTTTATGATCCTTTTGCCATTGATGATTCTTCATGAAACATGGATGGAATGGATGTTCATTTTGGTACATACTACACAGATCCACTCTTATTTCTTAAGGTGCACTACAAAGCAGTTCTTAGAACTAGACTTGAGTGACAAATATTTTTTCAATTTTGTTATATTAGTTTTTCTTACAATAAAAAAACTGAATAAGTAATATTTTGATTACCTTGATATAACTGTAACAACTGAATAAAAAGTAATACTCGAAAAGATAAAAAGCAAAAAGAAAGCTGCAGAAATGGAAAAAAAGGTATATCCTAAGTCATGCATCAAAAGGATGCAAATTAAAATGATCTTAAAACAGAAATGAAGGCCACTCTCATACAACCAAAAAAATGACCAACTAGAATATACCAAGTCCACAAATTATTAGCAGCAGCAGCATCATGCCGTGGGGTAAGATCATCTATAAATCCAGTGGGCAACCTTAACTCCATATTGTCGTATTTTTATTGGTTTGCATGGCTCCTTGTTGTAACAGTAGGTTTCCTTCCTTAAGTTTATTTCCTTGTAAAGCGTCCAAGATTTTATTCGAGCGCCACATTGACCTTCACCTGTGCGCTCCCCAATTGTTTTTGCAACTATCATCTGGTACCAAAGTGTTAGCTTGGTTGGGGATATATTCATCAGTAGGTGGGGGTATTGTGAAGACCAGAGAGATGACAGTGATGCCGAAGGTGACGATTGTGCGCTCAAGCGCAAAACGGCGAAGAATGTGCGATCCTACCACATGTCTCACTGCTGGAAGCCTATATGGCCTTTTCTGCCTCGCTGGTGCTTACGTGTGGGCCTCTCAGGATCCATGGTGTAATAATAGTCCTTCAAGTATAGTTTATCTTATTCTTGACACAGATCTTTTATACATCGCCATCAGTACATTACATGTAATTGATATACAAGATTTAAAAAAAATAAATGTATTATCTTTAAGCGTATAAGAAGGATTATATTGCAAAATTATTAATAAAAAATTCTTTTTTCCTTCTTGATATCATTTACATTTTTGTTTTTTGATAGCTTTTGAAAACCCAATGCCTTTTTTCATTGGAGTTGTTCTCAAAAATCTTCATGGCTCTGATGTCGATAAATCTCCAACCAGGACGGAGTCAGTGGGGACTTTTTTTTTTATTATATATTAGTGCATACCTTGAACTTTTCTAGTGTATATGTATTTATAGGATAGGAACCCTTGAGGAATAAGGATTTTTTTAAGGGAACGGGGCAACCTTAACTCCATATATATCGTATTGGCTCCTTATTAAATTACGATAAATGTCCTTCGTTGAGTTTATTTTTTCGTGCAATTAGGTTCCTATGTAGAAATTGATTCTATAAGATCTAACTTTTTAAGGATTCAATGCTGATTTTAAGGGATTGACAAGATAGTTTTCTTATCTAGTATTTAATGAATGGAACCGTTGGGTTCAAATATAATTATGAAACTGTTCAGGTTCGATTCGGTTCCGTACCATAATTAAATTTTTTAACATTTACTGTAACACTATATAAATATAACTAATAACATTTCATTCGTAACTTTTACAAATTAACGTAGCCCAATTCAAAAATATATAAATAACTAGCTGTCGAATAACATTAATTCAATGCATACAAATACCAAAAAGTAGATATTTTAGCCCAATTCAAAAATATATAAATAGCTAGTTGTCGAATAACATTAATTCAATGCATACAAATACCAAAAAGTAGATATTAATATTAAAATGTCGGTGATCCATATCAATAATTCATTTGGGCTAATGGACTTTAAAATTAAAATTATGAAATGATCTGATTTATTTAATTAATTTGTTAATTTATTTAGAAAAAATAAAATAATTTAATTAATTCAATAAAATAAAAAATAAAAAACTTATTTAGTTTCAATTTTTCGGTTCATGGTCTAGACCCGAGACCCGATTCAAACTCATCGGTTCTCATTCGGGTACCCGTTAGGGTATTTAACTTATGAAGAACCGCTTGAATCGGTTCGGTCCAGTTCGATTTGGGATTTTTGGACACCTCTCACCTAAATTGTGTTGAAGATCATATTCGAGCGTCATTATGACCTTCACGTGTATGCTACCCAAGTATTTTGTAACTATCATCTAACATCAAGATGTTCACTTGGTTGGAGGAATTTCACCGTGATGTGGGAGTTGTGCGGAGACTAGAGGGATGAGAGTGATGTCCAAGGCAACAACTATGTCCTCATGCGAAACACGGCGAAGAATATGTTATCCTGCCACGTGTCTTGCTGCTCGATACGTATGTGGCCCTTGCTTGACACATTGGCGCTTACGTGTTGGCCTCGCCGCATCGAGGATGTATCAATTAGGCAGGATTAAGTTTCAGTTCACTATCTGTACCATCACATCCC
>CAIGRH010211519.1:0-18619 GCA_903798295.1 Fraxinus nigra | reverse complement strand
ATCAATGAACTTCTATGAAATAATTTCGTGGGATTCAACCAATTGTCTTGATTGTGGAATATCATTGAGAAATAGGAATTCGTGTGGAAAGTTTAGTGAAGGGTATTCTTGAAAATAAAGAGGTATTTTGTTCATTTGCTATAATCACATAACTATTTGAAATATCGATCGATCAAGAAAATAACTTTAAGGACGAATGAACTCACTTTCTATCAAATTATCTTATATTTTCAAACCTTCATAAAATTTAGGATAATTAAGGAGAAGATAGTACGTTGATTTTTGTATACCTCGGTTTAGTCCGTAGTTTCTAAGGTTGAGCCTGATCAATGTGGCTCCGTTTATCACACACTGTGAGTGTACACAATCTATCTAGATTAATAAAAGTTTAGATTTTTAGTTTCCATGGTCTAGATTTGGTCGGTTGATATGGTTTACCAATTAATTAATTGTTTCATTTGACAAGAACCGTTGTCCGTACACACATGACCACCGACCGGGACCATTTATTTATTTGGCCCCCTTTATTCTTCAAACTAGAGTGTTGATTATGAGAAATCATTTGTCATTTATTTTTCGTGACGCTAGAAAAGCCTCTATAGTGGTGGGAGTAGATCGGAAAATTTGTAAACACCTTTCTCGGGTCTATTTATTGTAGATTTTGAAAAGTTTCTTTTTTTTTTTTAAAGTAAAAAAAGTGATTAAAAAGCAGGAAAAAGTTTCGGATCTTATGTAGAAATATTTTATTCAAAAATATTAAAAAAATGAATTTTAAATAATTTGTACCAAACATGAGCGCGGTAAATATTTTGAATAAAGTTGTTTGTACAGATGAATCGTACATGACGTTTTACAGGTGCTAAGATGACAACACATTATTAACTATTTTAATTTTACTTTTGTCCAAACTTCAATGAAATGTTGTCATTGACATCTAGGAACTCCATTTGACAAATATGTCTCTACATATAGTATTGTTGAAATATTTTACAATAATATTTATGGATTTTACTACTTATACATAAAAAATAGTGCATAATGAATTACATAAAATGGTGTGGAAGGAAAATATTAGATGAAATAGTTGACTCTGTTTTAAACTGACAAATGGTATAGTGTCATGTGACATTATGTAATCACTTACGTAAGCTATTATGGACATGTAGCAAGATCCACAATTTATTCTTGGCAATAACGGATGTATGTATTACGAGTGCGTTTCTTCCAATGCATTACTTTAATAATCACTTGGAAGTTTATATTTTCTACCTTAACTTGGTCACAATCTTTATGTAGCAGAATGCATATATAGCAAAAAAAATGTTTTTAGAAAAAAATATTTGATTCTCTTATGTTGATGATATCCGAATACGTAGTTTAAGAGAAAGTTCTTCTGTCCCACGACTCCCACCATTCAGTTAGCGGCGGAGTGGAATTTGCATGTAGGTTGCGAAAAATATTGGAGGGGCAAATAACAATTAGTTTAAAAGACTTGTATATTTAAATGGAAATTATCCAACTCGAAGACAAAAAAATAAAAATAAAAAAATATTAGCAATTGCAATCTCTGCACATGATCAAGGGTAAGTTGATGACAAAAAAATAAAGGTAAAAATGATAGCGACTTAGCGTGAATGGAAAAGATGAAAAGAGATTATCACTCTTCTGGAAAATCTTGGTTTGTTTGCTTATAGGTGAACTTGTGTACATTGTATTTGGCATGTAATAGTGGAACATGAATGAAATCTCTTGTCGGTTTTAAGGTTGCGTGTTATCTTGCTACTTGTGAATGGTTGAAACCTACTTCATTCCAAAATTTTAGTTACACCTATCCAAGGTTCCAGTATCCTCGACTGGCTCTACATTTTACATAATCGGATGAAGGATATGAAGTTGCTTGGACATAGTCCATTTGTGCAAAACTTGGCCAAAAACATCATAAAACACAATCTCAACATCACCTGGTGTCATTTGAACAGACATAAAACCTTGTCCATCATAGAAAAACTCGAGGCCTTTTCTACTTAGTCCTTTAAGATCTCCCCTCCATGCCTTTGAGCACGCCCCACTTGTCAAATATTGGATTGGGCTGCAACAAAAAGATACATTGCATTTTCATTTTTAATCGAAAAACCTACCATTTTGATTATCTTTAGTCCATAGTTGTTTAATGTATAATATGATTTTTTTCAATCATATCAATTTTTGACAATCGCATAGGATGGTCGTTGGTACGTAATGTTTTATGCATTTTATATATGATAAACATTGTCAAGAAGACATACCAAAGTGTTGAGCCTACTTATTATACTGCGCATCTCTATTTCTATGTTTACTGATTACATTCAGAGCACATTGGTACATTCTATCACCATTATGATATGCTTATGAAGCAAGTCTTGTAGCTGCCGCTAAATAAGCAAAAGGACATGCAAGGTTAACACTTCTCTTTGTATATTCTCTCTTTCACATGTCTCTTAATCCGTGGTGATTAGGTCATTGCCTGCTGGATGCCTCGCTCGGAATTCATTTGTTATATATCCGAGCGATGTATTACCTTTCTTTTTGTAGCCTATAGCCCACATTTCGTCTTGTCCAAGTTGCACACTCAACTACACAAAGCGATTGATGTGATAGTTCTGCAGTAATGTGACACAATTAGATCACAACTTTTCGAACTATTTTTCAAGGACTGCAAACCACGGGGCTATGATGACTATAGATTGACACAACTAAACTCGACAAGTGAGTCTTTGATATGAGGTTACGTGTCAAGCATTTAAAGATGTTTTTTGGTTGATTTTTATTTTAGTGCCTCTTCAAATTTGTGCAGTTACGACAAAGTTCATAATTGATTATAAGTTGATCAAATCTTATTTTTATCTATAAATTTTGAAAGATATACAACTTTTATCATTCAAGATCCACACTTAACCGCATTGCCTATGGAGTTTAGACATTTGTACGGGGTCAAACGAAGTTTGGTGTGGAAGCCGACCAAGTTAGGTAGTGTATTAAAGCAAACAGAACAAAGCCGCAGATCTATCTACAGTATCGTTGAACCGGGTCGGTGGTCAGGTGGCATTCAGTGCAATAATCTGTTTTGAAATGGATAATTATGTAATTTACTTATTATTATTGTTGTTATTAGATTTAATCTGGAACGCTGGTTTTGGTATTTCTTTCAAGTAAAACAGAATACCGCCATTTAGGCATGATTCAGGAAAATAAGAGTACAACTTCAACTGCACACTGTATGATTCTTCAATTTCATCACTTTGAACCTAAAAACTCCTGACAGGAAGAAGTCTTTTCCTTCAACGCCTCGCTTCAAGAATCAAGCCAGAAATGCTACACAAAAATTACACTGCAATTTCATTAATTGTTGTTGATGTACATTCAACTTCTCCATCTATCGACCCTTCGATTTAGGATTAGCTGGTTCTATTTATAAGATATATTTTGCGATAACAAAGTTTCGTTAATCATTTTTCTTGCAGTAGCCTTAATTGGACATTTGGAGCTCACAAATCCATTGACTAAATGCAGATATGTCTTGAGCTCGTGGCACGTGGCGATGTTAATGTCATTCAAATCCGGCGAGCTCCGGCTGCTTAAACGAAGCTCGCACCCGATATCGGCGTACACCCATTGAGTATCCTCCATAATTTTTTTAATCCACGTTGAAATGTTAGCCATGTGATGATCGCAATTGTTCTTCATTTGGTCGTTGTTGTCAATGACGAAACCAGGGATTTTTGTTATGAGATCATCGGAATTTACTATACGTAATACTTTTGTGCCTTGTCTATCCAGGTGGCTTCTGAAGCTCCGGTTCCCGACCCGTGGGCCGGCGAAAGATATTACGGAGACGAGGGGGGAGTTCTTGAAGGTTTCCTTGATGTCATAGGCGGCGAGGGTGGCGAGGGAGGCGCCCAGGGAATGGCCGGTGAAGGTGAAACTTATAGGCTCATTGCCATATAGTTTGAGAATTCTTGAAACCTCTTCTCGCACCTGTTTTTTCAGGCTCGGACGATTTCTAATGCTGGAAGTGTACAAACTTAAAAACCCACTTTCCACCATTGGACATGAATATTGATCAATTGGTTTGGAATTATCATTGGACAAAGGAGTGAGAGTGGCTCTGAGATTTTCCAGCCATTCCAGGCATGTAGCTGTGCCCCGGAATGCAATTACAACGTCGCGTCGTCCGAGCCTGGAAATCTCTCGACTGTCATGGCACACCGCCGTGTAACCTATCCAACAGGATTGCATGGCCATCCAACTCGGTGCCTTCTGGATCCAACCCGGTAATTGAATCCCAGAAGTGGCTACTAAATTCTTGGTAACTCTGTAACCCGTCTCTGAGAACCCTGATTCATCGAGTAGCCTCCTTTTTGGGTACCGGCACATAGCGTAAGAAGAAGAAGATGGATCAAAATCAAATGATCTATATGCAGCCTCAATGAAATGGCCATATCTAAGGATCTCACTGCGTAAATTATGGTCGAGGGGATCGAGCAAACCTTCCCAGTTCCTGATCCCCTGGTAATCCATCCACTTCTCACTGAGTTTTACCGGAGTTGGAGCTGTATACAAAGAATTATTTACATTGGAGTTAAGGAAAAGATGTTCCAAATTTTTGGGAGCCTTGATTTTCATGTTGAGGTTTTTGTTGCAGTTTGTAGGTGGGCATGCAATTTGTGGAGTGGCATTTGAGGTACACGGTTGTCGTACAGTTTTACTGGGGAGACTCATGATTAGTAATGAATGAACTCCAACAAAGAGGCTATCGATATGTATATCACTCGATATGGAGAGTCTTGAATTGGGGTTTTATAGGGTTAGAAAATTTTACATAGGCCATTGAATGGATGTGGGTGGGGTATGTAGAGAATTGATACTATACTAAATTACAGCCTTACATTATTGTAGCCTTAAAGATACTACTGAAGCGTTTGGCACGTTGAATTGTGAAACATACAAGATCGAATAGTATCGAAGAGCACTTGACATTGATTTAGATTTTAATCAAATATTTAGTTGAAACAAACACGAGCAAAATATTCTAAATAAATATCTCTAAAAGTATAAAAAGAAAATATACTTGTTCAAAAGATGTGATTATGTATGAATAATGGAATTTGGCAATGATCATCCGTCGTTTATGTGGAATTGGGACATTATCGTATTGTTTAATGAATAACAATGCATTCTACGTGCTAAGATTATTTGACAGTGGTTTTACTTCCACATAAATGACCAATCAACACATGAAATCACCTCTATCGTCAATGGTAAATAACATTATTCTACATGTATATACGCATCTAGAGTAAGTCCCTGATTAATAGGGATTAAAATTAAAATTTTAAGAGATTTTGATATAAATCGATGAAATATGTGGTTGAAAAGTTGTGAGATCCATAAAATATGTGGTTAAAATTAATTGTTGACTTTAATTTAGATTACAATTTAAATTTTAATCGGTACCAAACGGTGGCTAAAATATCATTGAGATGTAAAGTGTGTGTGTGGGAGGAGAGTGACGTGTAAGTCTATGTCCTTTAGCTTTTATTTTATTTTATTCTCCATGCCTTCAAAACATTACTCATCCAACGCGGTTGGCAAGGTCTCTATGACCATTACTGCTATTTTTTTTTTTTTTTTGTGCCCATTTTCGAATGACACAAATTGGTGATCTGATATTGAGATGTAAAAATATTATTGTCCCTCAATGATAAGAATATTACCTTAAATCTTAATGCAACATGACAATAAAAAATTACCTTAAAACAAAATATAATGAAAACATTTAAAATTATCATAAAAACGACTTTTAACACAAACTATCAAAATTAGATGAATCTTTGGAACATTAAGGGGAAATTAATTGACTCTTATCATTAAATGGAATGTTATAATGTAGATTGAAGCACGAGGCTGGTTGGAACATAACTCTTTTGGAGGACCCTATGTTTCTTTACAAAATTAAGCAAATCATCCAATACCACATCTTGATTTGGAGTTAATATAATAACTAAAAGCAATAAATTTATGTAGCAATGCGTGTTTCCATTTGTGGGCATAATATTCATGAAGAAAATATAGAAAACTACCATAAAAGTGTAAAGTCAGTTTATGGTTCATTAATCTTGTTTTTCTTTTTCGTTTTGCGTTCATTTGTTGGAGGGCGTAATTTTACATATTCCCTCAAAACTATTGTGTACTTTCTTGCTCGTCGATGGTAGACTGATAGAGATTTTCGATCAATATTCCATCGTCTTTATTTCGTAGGCAAGTGCGTGAGATATGCACAATTAGAAAACATCTTAATTAATTTATCGATCCATCTCTTTTATATTTTGTCACTCAAAATGTGTGACATAATTTAATATTTGGTTGTATGCATTGATGAATATATATTGTAAATCCATAAACAAGAAGAAAAGGTAATTTGTACCTTCAACAATCAGTGCATGCATTTTCAATATTAAACTACTATTGTATTATATGATATGTTGAAAGAAAGTACCAATTTTCTTTAGCAACGAGAGAATCATTTGCCACATAATAATTCTATATTTCAACAATATATTTGTAACTGTAAAACACTGTTTCAACAATGATTGGTACTATAAAATTATGGACCCCTCTGCTACTGGGGTCTGAATAGCACACAGGTAACATATTGCAAATAAATTACATATCAGTGTATATTTCATGAAAACATATAGTATGTGTTAGATCCAAGGTTGTAATTGGCATATTTGTGAATAAAGGGGTCTTAATCGAACACTTGTAAAAAGTCAAGGACTTGGATGCAATTTTGTATAGATAAGTTAAGTTGAGGTTAGATGTTGAAAACAAGGTAAACGCGACGCCGAAATTTCGCTAGACTGTCGTCATGACTTAGCTCGAGTGGCATAAACAGAATCATTATCGCCCGACCTTCGCTTCGCCGTCGCTCGAGCGACTGACCCTTGGCTTGAGCGACATGTCCCTTTCGCTCGAGCGACATTGTTATGCGGCTAACCCTAGTTCGCGATTTTGAAGAGTTTTACATGACCTATACTACTCATACACCTCCAACTATAAATACAGAGAGTCTTGCATGAATTTGTGAGGTTGCTTCATTGTGCTTCAATTGAAAAACACTTTCATATCATTAGAGTGATCCAAGAACACAATTCATTGATTGATTCATCCACATCATTCTTGAGATCCGACAACCAAGTTTTGGAAAAATATCAAAGTGAAGAATCCAAAACACCTGACTTCTTTAACATTTCAAGGAATGTACTTTCTCAGTTGGACTTCAGAAGTTTCTGGAGGTTGGACTACAAGCGCATGAAGAAGAACATGTATATGTGATTCCTAGGTATCCACTTGGAAGAGACAATTGCAGAAAATTGTGAGTCTGAAATTTACAGCGGATCTTGAGGGCTATAGGAGGTAGATTGGGAATCTAGCAGGGTGGTTAGACAGTATCTACGGTAGCAGATCGTGAGTCTGGAGGAACGACCGATCTTGGAGATTACATGAATTACAACAGTGGGAACTAGTGGAATTTGTTAGTCTGAAAACGAACTGTAACTCACATTGTCTATAGTAGATGTAACTGACTTGGTTCCAGAGTTTTTACTTAGTTGGGTTTCTTTGTTATCAAATTGTGTGTTGTTTATTGATTTCTTATTATTACAACTGCGGTATTCAAACATAGGGAAATTGAACTTGTATGCTTAATCATTTAGAAACTAATTAAAAGTGACTTGTTGCTTTAATTAGTATAATTCCGCACGTAGGTCGAACTTAGTTAGTAAAACGCGGTTTTTCAGTATGGGATATATATATATATTCTTAAATTATGTAACAAATTTCAAGTTCTAATATGAATCAATTAAGTAATAACTTCTGGTTAAAAACAGCTCTACATATCCGTATATATTTCATGCAAACATATAGTGTGGGATAAATTTTATTAAATTATGTAACAAATTTCGAGTTCTAATATGAATGGATTGAGCAATAACTTCTGGTTAAAAATGGCTCCAAATTGTTAACCACCTTGTCAAACTTTTGATTGAAAATGAATCAAGTATGCGTATAATGTTGTGTATTGAAACAAGATTTAAGTGAATACATGTGATTCATCTTTAAGTGAACACTACAATTAGTTAACAATATGTTAACTTCTTTATATCCAATATTCGTATTGATTAGTCCATATTACCATCATTACAAAGAATATTGTTAATTTCCATAACCAAAGACGTAAAAATCTTCAATGTCTAAACATTAAGGTTTTCTATGTAAGTGTTATGCTCTAAGTCAAATTAATTTATGTTGTAAATACTTTTAATATAATATATGCATTTTATATTTTGACAAGATCTATTATTTAATTGAATTTATTTTTTAATAGATTAATAAAATTCGAATATTCAAGTCTTAGTAACTTGCTGATCACAAAGAGTTGTGATTGTGAGAGGCAAGTTGCATATGACTGAATCTTGAATTATCCATAATCGTAAATAATAACGAGACACGGATATCGTTATTACAATTAGATCATCACGTATGACATTTCTAACTTTTGAAGGGAATAGCCGATCTCACAAATTAAAATGTAGTGACATTTAAATAAACACGTGAATGTTTTGTTAAATAACAAAACATTGGGGACCTAGTGGAGAGATTCCACATAAATGACTATTTGAGTGTCAATAATTAATCTCTGATATTCGACAGTGAAATTGGTCTTTCGACTTGAGGTCATCATAGTGTCTTATGTAAGAACAATCATACTTTGGTAGTCTATGATGTTACTTCGTCAAGAGTCATTCATACGACATTATTTGGCTATGTCAAGAATCACATGAAAGTTATGATTGATCAATAAATGACTTCTCACTCTTAGATAGTAAGAGATTTATCTCATAATTAATCGGATCATGCTGACGAATAGATTATGATTTCACGATAAACGAACAAGTTTGATTTGTTACACCATGTGACATATCCTGTCATATGTATTGTCTGACACATTGTTAGATGTCAATCTGAGATGACAATATGAATTAATAATAAATTAAAATGGAGGTTAATTTATTGATTTTGATTGGATCATAATAATAATTTAATTCGTTAAATATTGTGACCGAGAACCTATGATCACACACAAAACGAGAATTGGAAGAATGAAATATATTAATTAATTAGTTGACAAGTGTTGGACAATTAATGGATTGAATTACATGTTAATAGACCAAGTTAAATAATTTGATTAATTAATTCATGGAATGCGTTTAATTAATTAGATTAATTAAACATTGAGTTGAGTTAAATTTAAAAGGCAGGCCAAGTCCACTTAGACTTGTATTAATAGGATGTTAGGATCGAGAAAACATTCTTAATCTTGTCAGCATAAGAAAAGAGAAACCACATTCTCCCTTTATGGTTCCCTATGTAAATTTTCATTGGATTTGGACAATTAGACATGCGTGAATTGCAGAACGTGATTGTTCGTGATCAAGATAAGCAAATGAATTTATAAAATTTAACAAATGTAGAATTCTTATCACAGTTTCTCCCTAATCACAAAGAAAATTATTGGTGGGAATTGAAATATTATTTAAATTTCGCTGTGCATGTTAAGTAAATTCTCAAGACCTTACGTAGTTATCAATGTATGCGTGTTAGTCCCAAACATGTAATAGAGCTAACGATTTGTGCATTTTGTTTACCTGTTTTGGCCACTAGAATTTGCTTTTGTTATTTGTTTTTGGGCCAATTAGAACGGCAGTGCCGAAACCATTCCAGTTTTTCTCACCCAAGAGATGCAACTTCATTTTCGTATCAAAAAGCTCAAAGGGAAAGCAAAAAAGTGACATGACATGTAATGACTTTTATCATTTTTTGGTAGAAAATTCATGAGATGCAGAGAATTTGTTAAGAGTTTGGCAGTGGTCAATGACTACTTCTTTGTCTTTTTACTTTTACAAAGAAAGAGTTTAAAAATTTAAATGTAAATTCTATGTTCAGTACACCTACTTAGATCATTCATAATTACAAGATGTCGTTTTAATTTTAGTATATAAATCTCTATAGTCTAATTGTTCTACTGAAATCCTTCTTGCACCTCACTGTCGAGACTACAACATTCAAGCAGATGCAATTAACTCACCTAAACGTGATAACATGTCATATTATTTATATTATAATATAATTTGTCGTGTACACAATCGTTGAGGCGAAGAAAATAATTTTGGGATATACAATATCCATTTTTCCACGCGGCCACCTTTAGCCATGCCAAAATTGGTTGGTTGAAGCAATAAAGTGAAAAATCACAATGCTCAATGCAAAAATCCTGTTTGGTACAATTTTTCTTAAAAATCACAATGCACAAGGTATTCCTAGTTATCATCACACTAGACGTTACATTTTTATTTTACAATTTTGATGGAAGATATAAGAACTAGACAGTAAAATTATCAGTATTTCCTGTCGCTAATAATATATCACATTTGACGTCTTTTGTTTTAGCATTTGAATATGTCCAATGAACAAGATTGTGAAGAATAATGTTGACCCCCAAAAAATGGACCAATGACATGGTCAACAGAAAATTAGAAATTTACGTCTTTGTAAGTCAAATCGCAATATACTCAAATCAAATTACTAATTATATTGATGAATTAATGAAGAGAATGATTCGAAGTGTTTAATAAATTGTAATGTAATTATTTGGTTGATAAAAATGGGGTCGGCATAAGGAGTAAAGCAGAGATAATCAAGGTTCACTTTGAGAGTATAAACTTGCACTATCCCTCTCCGATACTAAGTGTGGGTTTTTATACCCAATGCAAGGTGAGTGAGGTTCGTTGGATGGTCAGACACGTGGTTCTACTAGATCCATTGGCTCCTATTAACATGAATCAATCAATCGAGTCATTTAATGTTGAGATCCCTATATCTTTAGTTCTAGGCTAAGGATTTGACCGTGTATGTATGTTGAGGCGGCGTTAGCAGTGTGTTGTCTTGTCAATCAATTCATATGGTCTGCTGTTGGTTGATTGTTCGCCTCGCCAGGGATTGGCCCATATTGAAGGCCTCTGCCAGTAGAGGACCGGTCAACATGCTTTTAGGCTGGATTCGCCTTGGCAGGCATAGAATCGGGTCGCTCGCACCGCTATGCCACGTATGAGCTCGTTTGTTCGCCACGGGGAGAATTTATTTTACAATTATTTATATGAGTAATATCAGTCCCTAAAGTCCAGGTATGATTATTTATATAATGCACGGACTTTTAAAGGTCGAGAGGTAACGGGAATGACGTCTTCCTTCGCCTGCTGGAGTCGATGTTGGGGCTTCCCTGACATAGGCAACCTTGTTGTTGGAAGGACGATTCCCTTTATATCTATCGAGATATGGAGGTGAAGCTTTTCTGTGTAGACAAACCGTACAGAGACGAGGCCTTTAATGAACGGGACATTAACGCGCTTAAGCGACTTAAGGGCGTGACGTGACCTCTTAAGCGAGACGAGGCTGTTTGCATAAGTTACCGAGCCCCTACTTGCAATTAGAGCTTCCTTGTCGACCCATATTAGTGACTTGGCAAGTTCTGGTTCCCAATGAACTCGAGCGGCGTGCGCACTTAATGTGCAATGATGATGATGTTACACTCCCACCCAGGCGTACGCAAATTTAGAATGCGTACGTGGCACGACCACATCTAAGCCCTTGATTTAAATTTTAATAGGCGTCTTTTGGTTTCAATGTAGATGAAGAGATTACAGGTGGAAGGCTCAGATTAAACCAAGGGAATATCCAATGGTGGGGGTTCATTAGGTAAGCCTATATAAAAGGCCGAGAACCCACTTTTTCATCTTTTCCCACTTGTTGAAAGTTCGAATTATCAAGTGTACTTGCTGTCGTCGGCGATTGATCATTTCTTCGGACTTTAAAGCTCTTTGAGACTTGGATTTTCAGCGCTCGCGTAAGTATCTACCTTTACCGAGGCGTCTGTTTCAGTGTCTTGATTCTTAATGGCTTCATCATCGAGGGTAGATGTAGATGTGGGGTCTTCTAGGGTAGATATAGACTCAATGCATGCTGAGGCGAGTATTTTCTCGGTAATTCCCACTGGGCAGATTATGGGGACGATGATGGACCTCCATAGTGAGTAGGCGCTGCAAGAGAGTCCTATTGACTGTAGTATCAGGTGGGGCCTCTTTATGGCCCACAGACATAAATGAGAGTGAATTAGAGACCTTTTGTGAGAGGCATATGATCACTGACAATATAGAAATGATCTTGCTGACCTCAGACGAGAGAGCTTGTTTCTCCATGGAAGAGTGCGTTGCGGTGAGTGAGGTTGTTTTGGCTGGGGGATGAGGTTGCCCCTGTATCCCTTCTTTAGATTCATCCTTAGGCAGTACAAACCTAGCCCCCACCCAATTAGTGCTGAATGTATAGAGCCAGTTAGCGGGGGTCTTCATTCTTTGGAAGGAGGTCACCCTTGGCGAGGATATGCCTCCCCACGTTTTCCAAACTCTCTTTCAACCTTGAGCCTCTAATGGGGAGAGTGATTGTAAAGGATAGTATTGCATGAATCCCTAGGGCCCACATTTTCCTTTCATTTGGGGGACCTCGACCTCCATAAAAAATTGGAAATCCTCGTAGTTTTGGGTTGGGGGTCGCTGGCAAATGGTGGAAGGAGATATGGTCCTAGAGATCACCGTGCCAACCCAGTATCATAAGTTTAGGGAGTCGAGCCTTTTTTCGTACTGTTATTGATCTTATTCTTTTATATTCCCGTCTTGATCTAAGAATTTTTTTTATGTAGCTGTGGTTAACTGGTTTGGGCTTGAGCCGTCATAGTGGGCCATTATTTGGGTGATTTACGGGCTGCTTGTGGAGAAGAGATTCTTCAAGAACGTTGTTAGCAAGATGACACTTTTTGTCACACGCCTACTAATGGCCATAAAGGGTAAGTTCGGACGTTGAGTTCTATTTACGGGGTTTTCTCTAATCCCATTAGTGGGGCTTCTTCTGACCCTAGTCTTATTTTGTAGGACAACATGACAAGAAAGAATATTTGAAGCCCAACCTGCTCCAACTGAAGAGCCTGGACGATGCCCAAAAGAAGAAGCCATTGAGTAGTGGTTCGACCACTTACAAAAGTCGAAGGGATGAGCTGGCCTGTTTGTCTAGGGCGAACCCTCCGCCTTCCCCAGTGAAGGTGGGGGACAAAGATAAGTAGAAAGAGGAAAATGCCAATGTAACACCTCGAAAATTTACAGAATAAAACTATTTATTTCATCTACTGCATTTCATATTTTGAAAGTTGGTGGATTAGAGTAACGTATATTAAATTCAATTTTATTTGGGCCAAATATTTAAATATTGATAGAGTAATAATAAATATATCAATATTTGGCTTGTTAGATAGCTCGTAATTAATCATACATATTAGGTTCAAGAAAAAGTTAATTCGGATAAGCGAGATCCAAGTTATCAGAGTTGAAAAACATTGTTCTAAATCGTAATTTAGTTAAATTGATTAATGCATTAATATAAGGGGGTGACGGTGACATGTGTATTTTGGGTTATTAATTGGTTTCTTTTATATAATAATAATAATAATAATAATAATATATATATGAGTCAAACATGTGTGCTAAAGTGATGGAAAAGTTGTCAATTATTTCTTTACTTTTTCATTGCCTTGATCTTGGGAAATTGATGGAAGTTGTCAATTATGTTTAGTTTAATATTTTTTTTTATTTGTCTTGATTTTAGGAATTTATAGGAATGTTTTTGCCCTGTGTAGATTGATAGAAAAGAAAATGATTTTAAAGATTTAAATAGGTTAATATTATAGGTAAAACGTGTTTTATAATTAGCACAATTTATACCTTAATGATTTTGAGGATTTAAATAGGTTAGCATTATAGGTAAAACATGTCTCATAATTAGCACAATTTATACCTAATTTTATGCCATTAGGCTTAAGGAAGAGTTTAATTATTTAATTAGCACCAATTACACCAAATTAGGTGCCATTAGATTTAAGGACTTAGTCCATACATATACAACGTTTGCATTGGGTTTGGGCACAACGTTGAAGCCGAATAAATCATAAATCCATAAGGTATCCAAAATTTTGTTTTGTGTTTGGCAATCATTAGTTAACTCATGTTTTATTATAGAATATAATTTCGATATTTTTCTTGGCACACATACACAACAACAACGAAAAGGTTTTGGTAACGTGAATTTCTTACTTTCTTCCNGTTTTATAATTAGCACAATTTATACCTAATTTTATGCCATTAGGTTTAAGGAAGAGTTTTATTATTTAATTAGCACCAATTACACCAAATTAGGTGCCATTAGATTTAAGGACTTAGTCCATACATATACAACGTTTGCATTGGGTTTGGGCACAACGTTGAAGCCGAATAAATCATAAATCCATAAGGTATCCAAAATTTTGTTTTGTGTTTGGCAATCATTAGTTAACTCATGTTTTATTATAGAATATAATTTCGATATTTTTCTTGGCACACATACACAACAACAACGAAAAGGTTTTGGTAACGTGAATTTCTTACTTTCTTCCAACAATTCTATTATCAAACCAGGTAGGATACTATGTGGAAGTTGTTTTGTCCTTGCAATAATATGATTTTTTTACGTAATTTATTTCATGAAATGCTAATTGACCTACGTGTCTTAACGAAATGAAATGAAATGTGAGATCTCCTTCAAGTTTTTTTCAAATGTTGCACAGAAATATGTTAGAGCATTCGATTGATCTCCAATTGCTATTGATGAAATGATGGTATAAAATGTTGTAAATTTATGTTTAAAAAATTATTATATTGTTTTGGACACACGTATCTTACTGAATTTAAATAACTCATTCTTTTAAAATTTTAACATTTCAGGTTAGATCGGTCAACGTGGATGGTGGTTGAGCGGTGCGCAGATTGCTAAGGATAATTTTCGAAAAAATACTCAATAATAAATTATGTTACGATAGTTGTGTTTTCTTTACTTTTATTAAATATTCTAGATTTCGTGACTCTATGTTTGATTCAATATATAAATGTTCAAATAAATTAACAGTTAAAAGTTTCAATTAAATATTTTCGTTTCGAATATTATTATGAAATGATATTGGTAACCCCCCAAAACTTAAGTCAATAAAATTTGGGACGTTAGAGTATGGTATCAAAGCACCATTTTACTTTTCTGTAGGCTTTGAAAAAAAAGAGATTTTTTAAAAATGTCATTGTTCACAAATGAACGGTGACGTGGAATAGTGAAAAAATGTAACTTTTGAGTCATTGTTTTCTTATGTTATTAATGCTTTCACTATTGAATTCATATATGGACAGTAGAAAAGAAATGGAGTCAACTGATAAGTCAATAATGCAATTTAGGTAATTAGCACAATTTTGACTCTAATGATTTTACTATTTAATAAATCATCACTATCTTGCCCTTAAATAACTTACACCTTCCTTACTAAAGAATATTTTTTGTGTGCCCAGAAACAACTTTCGAAAAAACAAATCAAACGAAAATGATGATGTAATATTAATTTATTTTTAAATGTTACATGTAATAGATACCTATATGATTAGTTGTTTTTTCGCGTAATGTTTGTTTAAAATAATAATAATAATGGTAAATTATGATAACAATATTTTCAAAAAACTAATTTCAAAAGACAATTTAGTTTTTACTCATTGCTAGAGTTTTCTTGATTTGCATATTTGCAAGATTGAAAGGTTTTGTCAAAAAGACATAAATTGTCTAAGAAGAGTTTGAGATTTAAGCGGTCCGCTAGTGACCCCACTCCTCTCATGGAAGCCTTTTATTTGTGCGTTATTCAAATCATCAAGACAAAGGCTAATGAGAAAAAATTGAATTATTAAACTATATGATAAGATACTATTAGTTAACGAACATGAATTTGAACAAGGTTCTTGGCACCTAGTATTCACCAATCAACTACCATCTAACAAACCGAAGGTACGTAAAATGATTATTTAAATTTTAAGCATATACATTCTCATAGAGATGCTTGAAATGAAATGAAATGTTATATTCTAGTATAATTTGTCAGCGTGATGTTAAATATATTTGTTACTGCTTATAAAAAAATTCCGTATACTTTTAATCAAACTTCGATTAAAGTATAATGTTTTATTTTATCCCTAAAATGAATTATGCAATCATAAAAGACAAAGTGTTATCATTAATAAAATATTAAGCATAATTGGACTTGGCTTGTATGTGATAGACATGGCTAGAACTAAAGAGACAGCTAGGAAGACAACGGCTAGTAGGATTGTTCTAAACCATCGGGCAACGATTATCCAAGCCTACGAGAATTATGACGCATACCCGACTCACGCACTTATTGAGCATGTAGAGGAAGTCTTCGCTAGGTATAATGCGGCAAAGGGTGTAGGACATGAGATTGCACCCTTTCAAGCTAACCTTAGTGGGGAGACATGAGAATTGTGGTTAGGGACGAAATACTAGAGGATAACTCTTCGGAGCACCCAAAAATGATTGAGTTCGAGCTGTATTGTTAAACCTTTCTAGATAGGTGGATTTCTACTCTCGAAATTGAACTCGAGCCTAAGGAGGACCCAGAGGAAGACTCTGACGAAGACCTAGAAGAGGAGCCGTATTATGAATCTGATTCGGAGTCAGAAAACGAGCCAGAGTATGTACCAAGACCACAGCCAGAACCAGAGCACGAGCCAAGGTTTGAGCTAGACCCCGCACTAGAAGTTGACCAGGAATCTAAGCCTAGGTCATGTATATCGTTGAACGATGAAGCTCCTCAGTCTAAGCTATGTAGGATTCAAAACGTTTGGGCAAGTGAAGATGAAGACTAGCAACTTAGAGATGGTTTAGTTTAAATAAATGATTTTGTTCCATCCAAAAAAACAAATGTAATCAGTACTTGGAATAATCCACAGGTTTTCTTCATCGTCTACGATTTAATTCTTTCAATCGTCCCTCATGTATTCTAGGATTTGAATTTTTGCGAAACTAAGTTTTTCATTGAATATATTAGGATGTTGTTGACTATTTCTAAAATGAAATTGATTTGGTGGATTTAAAAGAAATGGCAAGTCAACCAACACAAGCTGATATGTTTAAGGATTTGTTGAGAGCTGTGCAAGATCTTAGTAGGCAGCAAACACAAGCGCCTCCCCAAAATGCATAGACTAACTCCAACACCACGAGCTCAATCATGGAATAGTTTCGACGTTACAAGTCCCCTACCTTTAGCGGGGTGGTTGGCCCTTTGGCAGCCGAAGAATAGATATGGAACATATCTTCAAGCAGCTCTCCTACACTGATACCCAAAAAGTTTTATGTGTGGAGTTCATGCTAGTCGATACAACGGGCCACTGGTGGAAGTCCGTTTCACGCACTAGGACTGAGGCACAACAATGTGACCTCACCTGGGCAGGTTTCAAAGAGGAGGCGATGGAAAAATACTTTCCACAATCCTTGAGAGATTGTAAGGAGACATAATTTCTGCAACTTAAGCAAGGAATGATGATATTGGTCGATTATGAGAAGAAATTCAAACAACTTTCTAGGTGTATGACACATCTGGTGAATACAGAGCACGAGAAAGCTAGAAGGTTCGGACTCAGACTACGCCCTGAGATTGGAGAAATCATGGCATCGCATGAATTCACCACGTACAGTCAAGTTCTACAACGAGCTCGGGCAATATCAAATTGACTGGAAATTGATCGGACAATTCAAGAAAGTACTGAATTTTCGGGAAAAAAATGGAATGGGCTAAACGAAGGTAAGGAAAATGAACAAAATAAGAAGCCTAGATTTGAAAAGTGGTCAGGGTCAAGTAAGCCGAATAATGTTCTTACTCCATGTCCTAAGTGCAATAAGACCCATAGAGGCGAGTGTTGGTATGGAAAGAATGTGTGCTATCTATATGGAAAACATGGTCATATTGCTACAAATTGCCATGAACCTTCACCAAAGCAGGACAATGAACAAAGCAAAAATGGGACAGCCAGAGTGTTTGCCTTAACCCAATAGGAGGCAACTGAGAATTACGACATGATGGTAGGTATTTTATCAATATCTAAACTACTTGCTTATGTTCTTATATACCTTGGAGCCGCTCATTCCTTATTTATACTATTACTAAATATTGTACTATTTGTAAAGAAGCCGTTAGTGTTCTAGAAGTTACTACCCCATTAGACAATACGCTTAATACCATTCGATGACTAGGACGGTCAACATGAATGGAAAAGATTTTATAGCTAACATATAACTTTTAGAGATGGAGGTTTTTTTATGCCATCTTAGGAATAGATTAGGTGGGAAACTTTTATGCGATAATACGGTACCCGGAGAAGAATGTAGTTTTTTTTTAAAAAAAAAAGCTTGGGGAAGAGGAGATCAAGGTCCTGGGACTTTTCACCTCGATAATATAATTTTGCGAACGAAATTAATTTGAGGAGAGATTGTAACATCTCGAAAATTCACAGAATAAAATTTTATTTTTCCATCGACTACATTTCATATTTTGAAAGTT
>CAIGRH010211498.1:0-11983 GCA_903798295.1 Fraxinus nigra | reverse complement strand
TCATACTTTATTTTTATAATTTTTCAATATAAAAAATCAACCTGACTGAATCGGAGCTTATTGGTTCGATTCTATAGCTGATTATGGAGCCAATGGTTCCATTTTTAAAATTCTCATTGGTACTCGAGATCCAGTTCGATTCCCTTTGAAATCAGATCGAACCAGACCGCGTCAACTATTGCATATATCTATTAAGACCTTTTAAAATCATTATACTCACATCCGAAGATAGTCCAATAAAAATTTTAATTAATGTAGACCGTTAAATTAGCTTGAATTAATGGCTACAATTATGAATTATTTATAAAATTCATCGAGCTCTTTATCTAAATTCTAAATCACATAAATACTATATCTTTCACATCACATCAAAACAACTCACGAGTATATAACCTCAAAGGAACCTAGTTTGGACCTTATCAATAAATGGTTAAAATCTTTAAACTCACATCCAAGCATAGTCCAATAAAAATTTTAATCAATGTAGACGGTTAGATTAGCTTGAATTAATGGTTAAAATTATTTATAAAATCCATCGATAAAAAAAAAAAGTCTCTTTATCTAAAATTCTAAAACACATTACTTCTTTCACATCACAACAAAACAACTCATGACTACGTAAGGATCAAAGGAACCTAGTTTGGATCCTATCAATAAAAAAAAGATTTTGCAATAAAGTAGATCTCTCATGGGAGCCACCACGAATGAACAATTGACTGCCCACCATGAACTCAATTTAAAGGTGTTTTTTAAGTTATAATTCTCAACTTGGTAGGGTACCCACAAGAGTGAAATATTATAGATGATGTTTGGTCGAAAGCGCACTTTGGTATCAAATATACTTTCAATTCTTTCTCATTTCAGCATTCTCACTTGCTACTTTTAAAAGGTTTAAAGGAGGTCGTTACAAGTTTATAGATGTCTAAAATATTGTAAGTGCTTGAAGCTAAGGCGTTTTAAATATTCAATATTGATCAAAAGGTGTATGGAAAATGGGTTGTGCTTCTTGTACATTGGAGCATACATCAAGGTGTCCATTATGTACACCTTGATGTATGTCCCAATGTATCACTAGAATTATTCATGGAAAATATAGTGGATGCTATCATTCAATAAAAAAGAAAAACTCGTACTATTTTCATATGAGCCATTTTGGAGCATTGTGCCAAAAGAGATTCTACAATATAATCTGTCTTTCAATTAATTAGTCGACTTGTTTTTTAGCTATAATTCACAACAGGTGGGGTTCCTCGTAGTGCTGCCCAACTCGGTACGATAGTAACACCATTTATTTCTCGTTTTACATTAGTTTGGAAGGTTTAAATGAAGCATTATATTTTCAGACATCTAAAATCTATTTAAATTGTCGAAAATATTTGAAGTTATTTTTACCACATTTAGATGCTGAAGATTTGTTTAAAAATTGTAAGACTGTAGGAAGAGTTATATTTTATGACCTCTAAAATCGAGTCAGGTGTTTTGTAATGATAAAAAATGAAATAAAAAATAAAATTACTTAAAAATACTGAATCAAGTATGTAATAACATGGTTTATAATGTATTGTTTAATGATACGTTAAAGATTTTATAATCTCCAGGACTTGTATTTATAAAATTGTATGCTTATATAATTATTATAGAAAATTTCAATTATAATCATTATAAAACTGTATATATAAGGTTACATTAAAAAAAAAAAAAACCTTTATAGATAAGCTCAGTCTCTTCTTAAATTCTTCTATGTTGCCATAAAACAAATAAAATTTTATCCTACTTTGTGTTAAGTTTAACGACGCTTTAAAGTTTGAGAACTGAGAATACCAAGAAATTTTGGGGACCCTACCCCGTTTCCTCTGATGGGAAATTAGTATGGGAAGGAAAAAATATGTATATTGAGTATATAGAGTGAGAAAATTTGAGCGCCCATCTAACTCTCATTATTCCACGTTATAATGAGAGGAATAGTAATTTTTGAAGAATGTATGGTTAAAAAAGAAAGAAAAGTTCTTAGATTTACGTGTAATATTATTTTATTGGAGAATGTGTGGTTGATAAGAAGAGAAAAAAATAAATTATAATTTAATAAAAAATAATGAGTGATATAACCTTTCTGTGAGGAATGGTGCCGGTACATGTTAAAACTTTTCTTGATGACTGGTCTAACTTTTTGTTGTGTATAGATGGATATGTGTCCATTCCGTTCCAACATTCTATGAGGGGGTTATCGGTGAAAGTTTCAAATTTGGCGAATCTTTAGCCCCTAACGTGCGGAATTACACAATTAAAAATAACAAACCACTTTTTAATTGTTTCTAAATTATTGTGTCAACCAAGTCAATTTGTCATATGTTTGAATACCACAATGTATAAATTGCGTAAAGTAAATAACACCAATATGATTACAAAGAAAACCCTTCGCAAATGATCAAAAACTCTAGATGTTTTGTTACTCAACAATCCACTTTAAATGATAAGACTTACAGTATGGTCCAGACCCTGAGTAATCCTGATTCTCTTATGACCTTCTTTCTGTAATCACTTTGGCCCTCATGGATTGCGTACTTCTCACACCAATGTCCGACCCCTAGTATCGTTTATCTCATATGGACCTCCAAGAACGAACCTTGTTCTTCAACGCCGAAACTCCAAGCGCCACTTTCCAAAACTCCAGCAACTCTAAAGACTAATTGGTGAATGTAGGGTTGGTGTTTGATCAACTATCATGCGTGTTTTGATCTGTGTTTTAATATGAAGGTTTATAGCTCAATCAACAAATCTAAGTTTAGATGAATTTATAGCTCAAATAATATGGTGGTTGAGTCTTGGTATCAATAAAAGTGTTTTAGATCTTCAAATGAATGATCTCTATAGAAAATATGATTCAACACACTTTTATACGTTCATGAGGTTGTATATATATAAGGATAGTGTTTGTGATGAAAATGGGTTTAAAATCAAGTGTTTAAAGCAAAACATGATTGCTAGATGTCGACATGCCGCTTGAGCGCTAGAAGAGCGGCGCACCTGCTCTAGGTGGGTGGTGGGGGTTCTACTTCTTCCGCTTGAGCACCGATAATATAATCCGTGATAGGTAATCACTTGGTCGAGTTTTGGAGTCCAAATTGAAGAAGTTGACAAGTCAATGTTCAAATTTCGTGAAAGGCTCGGGAGTAGAAATGAGTTGAATTCAAGATTTTGAAGATATTTGGAAAGAAAACGAGTAACGTTGATGAAAACGAGCATGACTTCTAGTTCGATTGTCGAATTTTCGCCCATGAGCACATTCTGGAAACGACACGAAATTCTGCACAAGGCTGCGCAGAAACATGTCGAGAACAATTCTGGAAACGACACAAAATTGTGGTATTTTTGGGCTTGCGATCGTACAGAAACATGTCGAGAACAATTTGGCGACAGTTTTAATTTTCTTTGAATTTCCTTTTCTTTTAGAACTTTAGTTTATGTAAGATTCTTATAGTCTTTAAGTGATATTTTTATTTTTCCATATTTTTCTAAGTTTAGTATAAAGAAGAAACTTTATTTCATTGTAAAATAAGAACATTTTTGACATTTTGAATTAAATGAGATTTCTCTCTTNGACACGAAATTCTGCACAAGGCTGCGCAGAAACATGTCGAGAACAATTCTGGAAACGACACAAAATTGTGGTATTTTTGGGCTTGCGATCGTACAGAAACATGTCGAGAACAATTTGGCGACAGTTTTAATTTTCTTTGAATTTCCTTTTCTTTTAGAACTTTAGTTTATGTAAGATTCTTATAGTCTTTAAGTGATATTTTTATTTTTCCATATTTTTCTAAGTTTAGTATAAAGAAGAAACTTTATTTCATTGTAAAATAAGAACATTTTTGACATTTTGAATTAAATGAGATTTCTCTCTTTTTGTTCTTGATTGAATATGTACCGAACTTATCAAATATTGGTATATTTGTGGCGTTCCACCCTTAGAACTTATCAAAGGATTATGCGTCATTTATGGCGTTCGCAAATCGAAGTTTGTTGATTTTGTAATTAAGATGTCATTCAAACTTTATTTTTGTTTGATTGTTTGGTTCAATAATTTGCGGGTCGAGATTCTACTGTCTACAACCTCAATTTGGACTTTCCTGACATTTTCAATTAATTCCGCAATTTTTACGCTGATCCCGTACCTGGGTTCACGTCAACTGACTAGGCAACAGGCTAGTGAAAAACTTCTTTCTCGATATTAACTTCTTTAAGTTCGAATCTTGATCTTTATCTTTATCTTGACTTTCTTTGACTTCTTTTTGAACTCTATCAACACCCAAACTATTTTTACAATAACTTGAACTTTACAAAACCTATTTTGATATTGATTATAACTCGATTAACACATATTACAATTCAACTAAAATATGATTTTGACTTAAGAAATAACCAATTACAATTTTAGACTTAACAATCTCCCCTTTGACATTCCGTGACAAAATCATTTATTTCAAAGTCAAAAGTTCAATATAATCTACCTAATAGACACTTCCCAAACTATATTTTAGCAACTTGTCAACATGTTTCTTGAAATACATGAAAACCATAATAGCACGTATGAACAGTAAAAGGAAACGACAGTATTAAAATCATATTACTAAGTTATATAAAACAACATAATAAAACATGTGTAACACCAAAATATACAATATTGTGTGATTTACTAACTTAGAAATAAAGTATAGAATTTTAATATCAATATTGATAAAGTACAAGATCAATAATAAAATTCCAATAGAAATATCTGGATGCCCCCCTCCCCCCAAGTCAAATATCAATCAAAATTTCATGTTTTATACTCAATCAAAATTTCAAAATTTTAAAATTATATCTCTAACTCATATACTCAACACTCAGCTCCCTAAAATAAATGCTAATATCTCAACCTTTTTATCACGAATAATAAAGGAAAAACAAGTAATAATCATTAAGAACACAAAGAGAAATGAGTTACAAAAAGTATGTGATAGGAGAATAACATTTTTTTTAGACAAACCGTTTTTATTTTTAATGGAATTTTTTAAATTATCATCATGAACAATTATTTGCTTATAAATAGTAAACTTTTTCCACATAACTTATTTTAAATCTAAATGGAGTAAATTGTATAAGCTACACGTGTGAAAGTGTTACTAAACTCCTGTAAGCAAGTATCAAAATTATAAATTACTGAGAAAAGACATGTAAAGAATCACTGTTAAATGAATATATTCCTCAAATTATGGAGTCAAACTTAGTGCTACAAGAACAATTTAAAATTAAATAGCCCATATTTGATTTTATATTTTTTTTCTCCTCCTATCTTTGAGCACACATATATGTATATTTTTCATTTATTTTTCAAATTTTATGTGCATACTCTTCTTCATTATGCTTTCTACATAATCTCTATAACGAGCTTTATGTCGATAACTTCAAAATCAGATGGATTATAGGATATTAGGTATTAAAATATCATACAAGTTTAATCACTCAAATCATATAGGCTACAAAAAAAGTATAAGATTGTCTCACAAAACTTTATTTAATTCAAATATTTTTCTTTAAAGCTCAATAGTAAAATATCTTTGAAGGGGAATAATGGTAGTTTAGGTCAACTAGTTAAAAAGTCATTCCGTATTTAAAGTCAATTCACCACACAGATGACTGCATCCCAAATCTCACACATGAGATTCAAACCCACTCATAAGAGCTTAATGTGTGCACCGCAAAATATACATGAAATAACCAATACTAGGGTTGGACAACACTCGTGAACCGAATTGAACCGAACGGTTCTTCTTAAATTAAATACTCGAACGGGTATCTGAATCGATAATCGACGGGTTTGATTTTAGATTAATAATTGAATAACCTAATCATTTTAATTTTTTTCCAAATAAATTTGCCATCTAATTGATTGAGCCCTAAAATAATTTTTCTATTTCATTTGCCAACTAATTAATTTAGCCGAAACAAAAATATGATTTTCTTATTTCTAATTTTCAGCACAAGCCCAACTTAATCAAATTGAAGAATCTAGTAATGGAGATCTTGACTTTTTAAATTGACGAAAGATCAATAAATCAAGATTTTTGTTTATTTTTGTTTATTAATTGCGCATTTTCAATTACTTCTTGTAGAGTTTCTTAATATGACAAGTCGATCAATTGATGATTAATTTAAATAGTTGGTAAGTACTAGCAATATTTAAAAATATTTTTTTCTATAACTTTTAATTTATATTTCATTTTTTATGTAGACTTGAAGGCTTGAAATAAAGGAATCAATGAGATGAAATCATTTTTATTTATTTTTTGATAATTTGTATGCGTTGGTAAACGAATCTTATTATTTGTATAATTCTAAATTGGACTACGTAATTTTCTAAGAAATAAGATTGTACATGTTATTAGTTGAATTAATGTAGTGTTGTTGTAGATATTAAAAAAATTAATTATGGTATGAAACATGTGAATCGAATGGAACCAAATCGAGTCGAACCCGCTCGGTTCCTAATTAAATTTGGATCTGACGGTTCTTCTTACTAAATACTCAAAAATTTGAATTTGGTTCGGTTCTCTTTAAAATTGAACCGAATCGAATCATATCCAGTCCTAACCTATACCAAATACCCCAAGTAAATTCTAAATAAAGTTAATGGAAACTTGATTCACTATTCATTAATTATATAAATACTTAATCATAAAGTAATATGTCCAAAAATAATCTCTCTCCCCATTTTTTTATTTTTTTTATAATAAATAAAAAATACCTAAAAATTCGAATTTGGTTCGGTTCTCTTTAAAATCTAACTGGGTCGAACACTATCTAGTCCTAACCTATACCAAATACCCCAAGTAAATTTTAAATAAAGTTAATGGAAACTTTATTCACTATTCATTAATTATATAAATACTTGTTTAGGAAACTTTATTCACTATCAAAAAGTAATATGTCCAAAATAATCTCCTTCCCCTTTTTTATTTTTATAATGAAGGAAATATGTAAAAGAAAACTCTTACTATACAAATAATGAATGTGCATGCATGAAAATATAAAAACATGAATAATGCAAATACATGCACCAAAATACATACTCATTGAGGTACATCATCACTCTTACCTTCAAGAGCACCGTGATTGAATTCATAATCTCTCAAATCACTCTTCGTAACCCAGATTAATCTAGAAGCAGAGTTAATCCTAGTCAACTGTGTCATCAGCTCGATCAAGTGACAAACTTGATTAGTAAAAGAGTTTATCAGACTAGTTATATTCTGAATTATAATACTATTCAAAAGTTTGTGAGACCTAGACCTTGTGTGTCCAAATTCACCACAATTGTGACACATAAGGATAAACCTAGTTCCAAATCTACGAGGTTGGTCATATGATGTGAATAGGCCTTTGTCCTAAGATATCCCTTTTTCTTGGATTCAAGATTTGTAATATACCTAGGCTGGTTGTTGGCAGAGAAAAAAGTGGTCTTGGAAGTACTGATTGTATTATGATCATTCTGCTTATATCCTAGATCTCCCTTATTTCTAGCAAGCTTGTTCGTCTCTAAAATGTTATCAAGGTTATTAGAAACACTAGAGAAGGTAAGAAGTTTAGTGTGGAATTCTCAAGATCGCTAATGAGAGTCTTAACCTTAATCTCCAAGGATTAAATCACAATATTTGACTCAGCATCTAGTGGAATTCTCAAGATCACTCATAATGATCTTAACCTTAGTCTCTAAGTTCTCATTAACTAGTCGTAACTTACTAAGTCTTTTAGTAGACTCCTTAAGGACATATATAAGTTTATCTTTCTCTAGCTCAAGCTTATGTAACTTCTTAAAGGCAGCAATATTGACCTTTTTCAGTTTAAGACCATCCTTAAACAACTCATCAAATGCCTCGTAAATGTCACACTCATCTTCTTACCTTTCTTGTGAAGCGTCATGTTTCTCTATATCCTCAAGTGACCCACTCTTAATTACATATGTGAATTCCATATAACTCTCTGTCTCATCAGGATGGACTTCTCACTTTGATTATTCGTGCTAGACTTTTCATCGGAGAGAGTAGCATTCATAACTTTACCTTAGGTTTTCTTATAGTTAGGACACTCAGATTTAAAATGACCAATACCGTGGCGCTCATGACACCTCACTGACCTCTTTCGGGAATCTCTAGTATTACTCTTCTCACACTTCTCTTTCCTAGATGTACTAGAGTCCTCTTTCAACTTCTCACTAGGTCTCTTCTTTTTTTCAAGGAATTTTTTGAATTTGTTAGGAATGTAGGCAAGATCCTCAGCCTTAAGTTTTTCATCATCGGTGGTGTCACTCTCTACTTCCCTAATTGTATTGAGGGCTATGGATTTGTCCTTCGTAGATTGAGGTAGACTATGTTCATATGTTTGAAGAGATCCTACGAGTTATTCTATTTTAATTGCATATTGGTCCTTACTCTCTTCAATAGTAGTCAACTTAGATCTAAATTTATCGAGTAGGAATCTCGTCACCTTTCGTACTATCTTAGCATTAGAAATTCACTAACCTAAGTCAAAACTAGAGTTGACTATATCATTGAGTTCAACACAGAAATCGTCAAGAGTCTCTTCATCGTTCATCTTAATTTCCTAAAATCTAGTAGTCAACATCTACAACTTAGAGCTCTTAACGACCTTGGTTCCTTCATGTCCTTCATGTGTTGTCTCTAGAATATTCCAAACTTCTTTAGAGGTCTCACACATCGACACATACTAAACGTTTCCGGTTACACTGTCATAAATAAAGCATGAAGGGCTTTACTATTCCCGTTACACTAATCCGAATTAGCTTTAGACCAAGTAAAAATATTGGTAGGGGTAACTACACCCACAACAGTGGTAGAAGAGGCAATCCAACCATTGTGAACACGCACCCGATCTCGATAATCCATAGACTTCAGGAAAACTCTCATCCTAACCTTCCAATGTGCATAATTATTACCATCAAAATGCAGAGGAACGGAAACTAAATGACGCATCTAGACAAATAGGGTTGAGGAATGCAATTAAGGCTTTGATACCAATTGAAAATTTCAAATTAAGCGAATACTTAAACCCTAAAGTGTGGAATTACTCAATTAAAAGTAACAAGTCACTTTTGATTAATTGTAGATAATTAGGGAAACCAAGACAATTTATCCACGTTTGAATACCATAGTGTGTAAATTGTGTAAAGTAAATAACAACAATATGATCACAAATAAAACCCTTTGCAAATGATCAAAACTTCAGGCATTTTACTAGTCAACAATCCACTATAAACGATGAGATTACAGTATGGTCAAGATGCGATTAACCCTAAGTGCCATCTGTCGACTCCTGGTATCATTTATCTTGTGGATCTCCAAGAACGAACCTCATTCTTCAGTGCCAAAATTCCAAAATGACTCTTCCTAAAACTCTAGCAACTCCAAAGACAACTTGGCAAAGGTAGGTTTGATATTTGATCAATGATTTTGAGTGTTTCGATATGTCATTTAATATGAAGGTTTATAGCTCGATCAAAAAATTAAAGTTTCGATGAATTTATGGCTCAAATAATATGATAGTTGAATTTGAAATCAATAAAAGTGTTTTGGATCTTCAAAGGAATAATTTCTATGGAAAAATTTGATTTAACACACTTTTGTATGTTCATGGAGTTGGAGATATAATGAAAAAGGGTTTAAAATCAAGTGTTTAAAGCAAAATAGGATTACTGGATGTCAACCCATCGCTTGAGCTCTAAGCAAGCGGCACACCTACTACTCGAGTGCCAGTCTAGCACTAGGCGGGCAATAGGCTAGCGAAAAAGCGCCCTTCTCGATATCAACTTCTTCAAATCCGAATCTTGATCTTTTTCTTGAATTTCTTTGACAACTTTTTGGACATCAACCACAAACTATTTTTACAATAACTTGGATTTTACTAAACCTATTTTGATTTTGATTACAACTTGATTAACACCTAATATAATTAAACTAAAATATGATTTTGAATTACTAAATTGCCAATTACAATTTTAGACTTAACAATAGGGTTCCAAAGATTACATGTGAGGTCGAGTCTGCAACTATCAAATGGCAAGCTGGAAAAATATTTTAAACTATTGAGTCTCTTTAGGGTTAATTATTTTAACCTTTTCTAGAGAGAAAATTTACTTTGTCTCAAATTTTAAGTTCTTTCGAGTCTTATTTGCATTCGATAACTTGTTCATTTTGTTTTCGATGTCCAATTTAATTTGTAAATGTTATGAATCTTTCAACGGTTTCACATATGTTCCGCACTACTGCTATTACCTTCTATTGCACAAATCACACCACCAGTGACAGAATCTGCCTCTGCCACATCTACATTTACATATACATTATCGATTACTACAATTCTCATAGAGGTTTTACTAATTGCTCCTGTTAGAACTTGGGTGTGACCCAAATTCTATTTTAAAGATAATTGAGAATTCTAATTAAGGTTGACATTATGAGGAATTTTATATGTTGAAATATTTTTGGAATCCCATTTGAAGTCGATTTGACAAAATTTAGTTGAAATTCTATTTGGAAGTCCAATTGAGAGTTGAAATTCGTATTGGACTTGAAGAGATCGAGATATGGACCACGGATGACTTTTCGGCACAATTATGCTCACCAGTGCTTGACTAGAGCTCAAGTGCCCAAAACAATGAAGTTGGCGTCTGTTGGTGCCAGCCGAATGCTCGAGCGTCGCACCCACCTGGCACTCGAGTGCCATATTTATCTGGCTCTAGCTCTTTTTACATTCAATCGGTGCTATTGTATTCAATTTCTAGAAACATACATGTTTTTGAGAATATGCCTCCACATAGGTATAAAGATGCCGATTTAGTTAATTTCACTTCATTCGTGGTTAAAGGTGATGATTCTAACAAATATCCTTTAGTTGAAGCATTTTCGTGATGATTTTGTTGTAGGGTTTGTTTTAGCCTCGTTTGGCTATTGTTAATCACTTTCGATTTTGTTGCTCGTAATTCAAGCAACTTTGGTGTCCAAAGGTGTTCTTATATAATTTTGATTACTTAGATTTTTTGAGTTTGAAATCCGTTTTGGATTTTGTTGTAGAGGTGGAGAATATTTCCAAGTTAAAAATTTTGCTAGAGAAATTCATTTGTGTTTTTTTTTTTGTTGAAAAGTTGAAGTTCATTCCTTGCAGTGGAGTTTGTTAGAATTAGGATATGATCCGATTTCTATTTTGAAGATGATTGTGAATTCTAATTAAGGTTGACACTAAGATGAATTCTATTTGTAAGAATGCTTTTGGAATCTGCTTTGAAATCTATTTGGCAAATTCTAGTTGAAGTTTTATTTGGAAACTCAATTGGGAGTTGAAATTGTGTTGGATTTGAAGAGATCAAGCTATGGATCAGGGAGGACTTTTCAGCGAAAATTTTGCTTGCTGACGCTCGACTGGAGCTCAATTGCCAAAAACAATGAAGCGGCGCTAGTTGGACACTCGAGCATCGAGGTGGCACTTGCCAGCGCTTGAGCGCTATATTCATTCGGCCCTGGATTGTTTTCGCATTTTGACTTTTTTGAGCATTCATTTTCATTGTATTATAGGTTAAGTTAGACAAAGTTGAAAGCAGAAAATCATTGTATTATTTTCCCAAATTTTAGTGAAATCTCAATTTTCTACCAATTATTTTATTCTTGAGTTTGAAATATAGTGTCATATTATTTTCTCATTTATCATCACAACAGATTGATATTGAAATTATCCAGTATTTTCATCGGTGTTTATAACAGCTCCTACCGAGGTCCCACCACAAATTTCTATAGTTACTGAGTTGACTCTAAAGTAGGGATGACAATTCGAACCGTTAAAATCGAAAATCGCGGTAAACAAAACCGAATGGGAAAAAAAAATTGAACTAATGGTCCAATGAAATGGTTATGGTTTTGATTTTAATGAACTGCTT
>CAIGRH010211464.1:0-21065 GCA_903798295.1 Fraxinus nigra | reverse complement strand
AATATGAATTTATCATTATGTTCAATTTTTAGTTTACATTTTTTTTTAAAAAAATTTGCTATAATATGAAAAATTCTATATTTTTATAATTTATTTATACAATTATACGGCCAAACCAGAACAAACCGTGACCTGCTCGACCCGGATGGGTCAGCGGGCGAACCTGGGTTTTAGTCCAAAATTGTGAGTCGACCTGTAACCGGCGGGGTTTTTTCACGCTGGCCGACCCGACCCGGACAACCCGAATTGA
This sequence comes from Fraxinus nigra, assembly GCA_903798295.1. Taxonomy (NCBI): domain Eukaryota; kingdom Viridiplantae; phylum Streptophyta; class Magnoliopsida; order Lamiales; family Oleaceae; genus Fraxinus; species Fraxinus nigra. The sequence continues at coordinate 20,815 of CAIGRH010211464.1, read as the reverse complement.
CACCTCTAGGCAGAGGTGTCCCGATTGAATTTCATTTGTGACATCTTTCCACGATCTCGGTTATATTTATGGGTGACATTTGTTAATTTGTTGCCTCAATAGTGACCTCGTATCCTTTATCAAACACGACCAAGTTGCTGTATAGGAAGAAGTGTAGATTTGTGGTAGTGGCTTGGGTTAAAGTTATATTCATATGTTCCTAGGATGGCAGGCTTTGTAATGTCTGTTGACAATATTTGTAGATGTTAGCCTGGTATTCTTCGAACCAATTGATTGTTCGGTGCATTGATAAGTGGTGACAGGCTGTAAATATCCTCTATCTCGACGTGTGTTTACTATTGAGGACCCATAAATTGACATTGCTGGGAATTGAGATGACAAAAAATAGAAATGCAATTTTTCATTGTGACATCAAATAAGATAGAAGAATAAAACGACAATGGTTCTAATAGAAAATTTCTGAATTTGTAATGGTGAATTTTTTCCTGTACTGAATAGTATGCAGATCTCTCTTTCCGTGTCCCCCTCTTTATTTTCCCCAATTCATCGAAAGTTGTGTTAATTATTTTTGATAATCTGTACCTTCTCGTAAAATTATATTTCCAGGTAAGTGTTCGGGTAAGAGACAAGGCCAATCATGCCGTGAAGAGCATCGAGAGCCTCCTGGCAGACTTTTAAGGAAGAAGTTGCAACTTTTCATTAGCAGTCTCTCTCTGTTGGAGGATTAAGCCTGCAACTGAGTTGAAAACTTTAGAAACAAAAATGAATATCATGTATACAAATATTTTTATCGAAATAAGATATCAAGGTTGGGGGACTAGTACCTACCTACATTTTATGTGCATGTTGTAGATTCCGTATCCCTCCAATTTATATTTTCAATTTAATAGTGAATAAACGTATACATTAATGGTCAATGGAAGCTAAGAAATCCCAACAAAATCAATAACCAATACAATAAGAAACGAGTAAAAAGTTTCATTACTCGCCCAACTTTACCTAATGTCATGTTATGGTCACCGAACATTGAGATGCTTATGACCGGTCATTGAACTTCCACGAAAATTGCTTCAACCATCACTCCAAATAAAATAGTTTGAAGCTCGTCTGAGGTGGCATAACAGCATCCCCGGTGGCAATTGACGGTGTGAAAATTCCAGCCACGTAAATCCATCTTCTTGTCTTCAGCTTCTGGATACATTTCTATCATTCAAATCAACGGAAAGAAATTTCCCCAAATTTTGAAATCGCGAACCCTAAACAATTCCTTCAACAATCGCCCCCAATTCCATTGTTCCAGGATTCGAGATTTGCCCAAGTTCGTCATCCTCCAGGTGTCTCAATCGTTCCGTTCCTACTCTTCAATTCAATAAGCCCTAAATGTTCAATCCCCAAAGCGCAAATTGAAATCTCAGCTATGAAAATGAAGTCCTTTCACTACACCTGAAAGGGAGCGTGGATTTGCACAAACTATGATAGCAGAAGGAGGTAAAGATCCCATCCTTTTTGCGACATTCTTATGTAATTCATGAAGTGAATCTCAACACAGCGCGAACTTCGCATTTCCCTCAAAACACTCATAGCTCAAGTCATGGAGAAAAGTTTACTTTGTATTTCATTTGAATTGCATTGCACACGCCTAGGGTATTTCATCCCCCATCACTGAAGTTTTGCTTTCTTTTAACCGAGTCTTTGCTGTGAAATGTGCTTAAATTGCTAATAACCTGGAGAAAATTTTACTCTATTTGCTGTGAAATGTGCATAAATTGCTAATGCCTTGGAGAGAAGTATACTCTGTACACACGATATTGGTGCACATTTATTACTTATGCACTTATGCAGAGGTAAATAATTTCAATGGTTTCAATTTGTTGACATATTATGAGGAAGACCATGATTTCATTCATTTTGAGGTTGACATGGTATTTGAAGAAGATAATTTGTTGTATGACCTCAATGTGACAAATGATATCGAAATTGGATTGGACATGAATGAAGCTAGAAACGATAGAGTAGTGATAATTGTAGGGGAGGTGGGAGACGACGACTTGGATCATCCATCATCTGAGGAGTTATTATTGGCTTGTTCTTCGGATGAAGAGGATGTTTATCGCTTTTCGGAATTTTTTGTTGAGACGAATATGAGAAATTCGCAGTTTGAGGTTGGACAACTCTTTCGATCAATAAAAGAGTTTCAGATTGCAGTGAGAAACTATGGTGCTCTAAATGGTTACAATGTGAAGTTAAAGTGTAATGATAAAAAACGAGCTCAAGAAGTTTGCAAATTGGGGTGTCATTGGAGGACATGGGCCTCAAAGTTGAGTACGACGGATACAATGCAAGTGAAGTCTTACATGGTCAAAGAATAGATATATCGAACAATTCAAGGTGAACCCCGATTGGAAAACAAAGTCCATTTTAGCGATTGTGAAGGATGATCTGAAGACGGAGATAAGTAAAAATGTGGCCAACAAGATGAGGCAATATGCTAAGGAATTGTTGTATGAAACCATGGAAGAACAGTTTGGACTTCTGAGAAGATATGCTGCGGAGGTGCTTAGGACGAATCCGAGATCAACAGTAATGATAGCTCTACATGAGCAAGTTTTCAAAGGTATCTATATTTGCTTCAGTGCCTACAAGGCCGGTTTTAAAATTGGATGTAGAAAAGTGGTGGGTGTTGATGGGCGCCATTTGCAGGGCTATTTTGGGGGAATTATGCTAATAGCAGTGGGGCAGGATGCTAATGACTGTATATACCCCGTGGCATATGCTGTTGTTGAGAAGGAGAACACAAACACTTAGAGATGGTTCATGAAGTATCTACAAGAGGACATTGAAATTGGTAATGGGAAGGGTCGGACATTGATGACTTATAGACAAAAGGGTCTTCAAAATGTATGCGATGAGTTATTCCCGAAAGTAGAACATTGCTACTGTGTACGACATATGTACACAAACTTCTTCACCGTCGGTCTAAGAGCAAAATACTAAAGGATTTTCTTTGGCGTGCCGCTAAGTCAACAACTGTTGCTGAATTCGGACATTGGATGCAAAAAATTCGTGAAGTAAGTGAAGATGCTTATGGATGGCTAATAAAGAGACACCCTCAAGAGTGGAGTCGATCACACTTTCTAGTGCACTCAAAGTGCGACATCCTACTTAACAACATATGCGAAGTGTTCAACAAAATGGTGTTGGATGATAGAGAGAAAATTATTCTAAATATGTTGACATCAGTGCAGCTGACTTTCATGAAGCGAATATAACAGAGACGAGAAAAAATGAGACGATGCGAAGGTCGTTTATGTCCGAAGATTACAAAAAGACTTCACAAGATTGCTGAGATTTCAAGAGAATGAACATTGCACTTGTCGGGGGGTCCTAGATGGCAGGTTGATTGCAGTTATAGGACATTAGTAGTCAATCTCGAAGAACGTACCCGCACATGCTGAAAATGAGAGCTTACGGGTATACCATGTATGCATTTCGTAGCAGTGATACGAGACTACAGAAATGAACATGAGGATTTTGTTGATAATTGCTACACGATTGAGACGCACATGAACTGTTATAATAATATCATGAACCCTATCAATGGGAAAATGTTATGGCTAGAGGTGGATGCCCATATAATCATCCAGCCTAAGTGGATTGTGCCTCGACGGGGAAAGAAACAGAAAAAAAGGAGCAAACAGGCTGAGGATGTGGTAGTGCACAGTCAGGGAAAGTCATATATCAAGAAGAAAGGGCAATTGCACATGACGTGCTCGATATGTCGATTGAAGAGGCACAATAAAAGATATATCACTCCAGCGATGGTCCCCCAGCTGACGTATGTATTTATCTCTATCCATGTTAGATAATGTCTTCATATTCTAACCTATTTACTTTCGAACTGGAATGGTTCAATGGTGAATTAGAACGAGTTGATTCAAATAGCAACGTAGCAGTTAACGAACATGTGAGTAAATATAAAATCCTTTAGCTATTGCATTTCTTCTTATGTAAAGTGAGATTTCAAGTTTTTTTTGGACAACAGGGTAAACTGGTGGTGTCAAAAGGTCAGGAATCGTCATCGACTCAAAACCCAAATGAAGAAAAGCCCATGCGTTTCGTTCCAACGCCCATGGTTGCTAGGCAAACACAAACGAGTGGGGGAGGAAATGATTGGCTTTTGTGATTTGTATTGAAATCATTTTTTTTTTTAAGATTTGGAAAGTAAAGTGACGTTGTGGTAGCTTTTATGATGTAACGATCAATGAATCGATTTTTTTGTTATGCTTTTGAAGGGGAGTGTAATAAACTTCTACATCATATATTTTGCACGCCAATCTTCTATGTAAGTCGATTTGTCGTTATGCTCTTTAATGGAATTGATTTCCTAGTTTGTTAAAATACCAGCCTGTTAAAATAAATCTACCATAAATATTTCTAGAGCCAATACCAACCACCATTATTGTTCTGAGAATTTCATATTAACAGATTAGACAAGGAAAGCAAAATGGTACAGGTTCAAGTAAACACAACTACATGCCATAACCAACTTTTATCTCATCAGACAATAAATTTTGTGTATTTGAGAAATGAATTCAATTAGGAACACAAATTGTTTTATTGAATAACAACAGCAGAATATACAACCAGAATATGATAATTCTATGGTGCCAACAAAATCTCGTTAGTCCAGATGCACCAGCACCTTTTGTTTTGGGGATGGGAAGTTCTTTAAAAAGTAACTATTTCTTGAACAAAGGAGCAGCAGCAATGGGTGATGATGATCACATATCCATCGGAGCATTACCCTCGTCTCTAGGGGCTGCCTGATCGTCAGCAGCAGCAGGCGATTCATCAACGGTAGCTTGATCTGGTGCAGCAGCCTCTTTACCTGCTATCTCAAATTCATTTATGAGTGCCTGTACAGTTTCTTGATCCAATATGTGGAATGACTCCCCTATCCCTACCATAGCAATTGTGCATACCAAGCTGGTCAATTTCTCTCCTTGTAAGGTTTCCCTCGATGCAAAAGTGCATCCTTGATCAGTTTTTCTTGTGATAAGCCCATGAGACTCTCAAACTTGAGCTCTAAATATGTCTTTGCAGCCTGTGGCCGAGACCTAATTGCAAAAGCTTGATATTCGAAGTAATTACCACTGGGGCAATTGTAATACAGGTGGGCTCCAAATTCGTCTAAACCACAAACCACCACCACCATCGGTGCTGCCTCCAATCCACCCCCAATTGCTTTACTCAAACCCAAATCTTAAAAGAACCTTTCATGATATTAACCCAGAACCAATTCTAGCAATTGTTCCTTATTCAAGCAAACAATGCCCCAATCTGCCGTTACTCTTCATAAAAATAGAAAGCGAAAGGGCAACGAAAAAATTACGTGTATTCGTAGCCAAGTACAGAATGAGCCAGAGCATCGTCTAGAACCGAGAAATTCCTCTTTCGCAGGTCAAATTAGGTGGAAATTTGGGTGCTTTTCAGCCGTCACTAGAATTTGGGTTTTGGGAACTTCATTTCTAGGATTCTTCAATGGTTCGATTGGAGTGGGAGTGGATTAGGGCTCTTTCAATTGAATCTTGAAGGTTGTATTTTCATTTACAACAGCAGAAATCGCGTTTCACCGGAGAATGCTGCTTCACGTAGCTGGAGTTTTCACACCGTCAATTGCCACTGTGGATGCCGTTATGCCACCTCAAACGAGCTTCAAACGATTTTATGTGGAGTGATATATGGTCAATTTTTGTGAAAGTTCAATGACCGGTAATATGCATCTCAATGTTTAGTGACCATAACATGACATTAGGTAAAGTTGGGTGAGTGATGAAACTTTTTACTTAATAAGAAACACTTCTGAGCCAAGTAATGGATTGATCACAAAGGAATAAAGATAAGAAAGTCATGTCAAATTATCAATATGAAGTTGAAAAACTTATTAGTTTACATCCTTCGATTACATTTTGCCAGAAGCTTCTGAAAAGAAAAGCAACGAGTTAACAATATAAATACTTTTTGAAAAACAGTACACTACTAAGCGCCGCAGACAAGCTCCATAACTTTGCAGGACAAATATAAAAAAAGATGATAATGACTGGACAAACTGTACAAACCTTGATGACAAGATTCACACCCTGATTATAGCTAATAACGGGGCAAATTAAGTTAGTCATGCTTTCCAGCTATAGTTCATTTCATCAAGATCACTGTCAAAGAACCCATTCTCTGTGAATTCATGCACAATGTCATGTACCATTTCACCTGACAAAGGTAAATCTGATGATGCTTTTATGCTGCGTCCATTATTTCCACCTCCAGCAGAAGATTCACAGTGTGAAGCAGTTTTGAAATTATTACTTCCGCTTGGAGTAGGTCCGATGGCATTTCCAGGTCCATATGCAGATGGAGCAGTTGCCCCTGAAGCAGTGTTTCTACATCCAGGTCCGTCCCCCGGTACATTGCCACCTGCACCTTGCATAAAGATGGGCTGCTGTGGAACCCGAGTCCCATTATTGTTATTACTCATATCCTGCAGATATTGCTGGATCATTTGTTGTTGTAAGGCTTGGCTGCCTTGGGAAGGTCGAGGTTGATTTTGCTGCAGTAAACCATTACCACTGGATGCACGTTGCTGTTGATGCTGCTGTAGTACATAAGCACTAGAGAAGCCACTGACCGATAAATTCTGCAAATTACCAGAGGATGAGCCTTGAAGAGTTGAATTGGGAACCAGGTTAGAATTGTTGAAAGAAGAGGATGCCTCCTGCTGAAGAGAACTGTGGTTTGAGTTCATTGAGTTTTGTCTCATCAACATATTTTGGTAGTTTGCCAATGGAAGAGCACCCTGCACTGATCCAGTCAAAGGTTTTCGACCAACCATAAACTGGTTATTGTTCATTTGGGTATTGAGTCCAGGATGCAATGCCATTAGCTTATTGAGCGTGTCACGGTCAGTAGGCAGACCCTGAAGACCTCCCATCAGCGCCATCTCTTGCATCTGACTGTTGGTCTGCCGCGGAAAATCCTTCAAGCCTTCTGAAAATGGAAGATGGAAATATCCATCTATATTAGCATTGTACCTTTGTCTAGGCATGCTTAGATACACTTGAAATAGAGAAATCACATTTACAAAGATGACATTTGCAAGCAAAAAATTAAAAAAAAAAAATCATTACATGCATGGATTAATGCACTCTATTGTGAAGTCTCATCAATGATCTCCCAACATATGTGAATGTACAGAAAGGACTACATGATAACTACACTAACAAGGCAGCAATCATGCTACATGTAGACTCTTCTTACACTTTCCTTTACATTCTTCCACATGGCAACATCTACCCTCTTGATTTTCAATTCATCAATCACATTACTACACAGATTTCCTCCACATAGGGTTGCATGTCAACCAAGATGCGTATTGTACATATGGCATTATTCATCAAGGCAGAAACAAGCTAAAATACAGTTGAGTCATGTCCAGAACTCTGTACCAAACATGCTCTTTTAAAGTGAAAACAGGCAAAACATATTACCAATTGGCCCGACTTTTTGTTCCCTGCAGAAATTCATCAGGTCTTTCATGCTGCTGATAACCTCAGCTATCTGTTCAAAGCAAACAAATACGAGAGGCGTAGTAAGAAACCTTCAGTGACAAGTAAGTAGAAGTAAAAGGATCGCTAAAAGGTGAGAGACGTGCCTGTAGGCATCGCACATATCTTTTGGAAAATCCAAAATCATTAACTGATTGCAAGTCCAAACTCCTAGCAAGTTGACGTCCAGCTGTTACAACCCTGAAACATGATAGACATCCATATAACATCAGGACAACATACAAAGGATATAGTCTAACAGAGCAAGTCTACTAGGCCAGACTTTATAAACAATTGAAGTTCATCGTTATATTTTAAGATGCTTATACTATTCTTCTCAACAAACATAGACAACACGAGAAGATAGACAGGCTTTTCCATGTCTCTTTCCTATAGGACATGTAAATATTCATCGCCTGTAGTCAACCCATTCAAGCACCAGTAGTTGGCTTTATAATTAAAATGCCAGAAAGAAAAATCCAATTTTAAAAAGAGTAATTATTAAGGGGATCTTTGACAAAGCTTTTGATAAAAGTTTTAGAAGATTTTAAGAAAAGTTGATGAAATGTGTGGTTGAAAAGCTGTGGGTCCCGTGAAATGTTTGGTTAAAATTAATTGACTTTAACCTTAAATTTTTAGAAACTTTTAAGCTTTGCCCAAACAAGCATTAAATCAAAGAGAAAAATTGATAACCATCATTTCAAGCTACACTGTGAGCTTGGAGCCAATTATAAATATCAGATCTTATGTCCATGGAGAATTTACTGGGGCTAAGGCATCTAAGATAGAAATACTCTCTGTCTACTTCGAAAACTTGCATGCTTTACCGTTATTACAAATGATGTGCAATGCAATACAATATAAAAGCTCTCAAAAACGTCACATGCAATAAATTCTAATCATTTAAATGGTATGCAACCTTCCAAGAAGAATATGTACAATCATGATACGCTTCAAAATCCAGTTCAAAGATCTGGTGCCCCAACCCTTAAAGATCTAAGAATGCCATCTTTACAAACCAAGAACTATGAAACACTCAAATACATCGACAAATAATATCTCTCTGTGGAAAAGAAAATTAATTAAATGGCCAGAATTAGTGGAAATAAAAATTTGAAGAAAACAGGTGATATTATCACTCACATAACGCTGTTTGCCTGTAAATCCTGGGGAGAAACCCCATCAGGTCCACTTTCATCGATCGAGCTTTGGCATTTTTGAGCAACTTGCAGTAATTGGTTTACCTGTGGAAGACATTTTTTCATGAGTTCCACCTTCAAAATGTAATGCTGCATATCTATACCCACTTAACTTTTGTGCTAGATGGTGCTTAGAGTCCATATTTGGTGCCATAGATCCTATCTCTCTTACCTCACAGATTAAAAAAAGGAAAAAAGACTGGCACGTTGATTAAAGCTGGGATATCAACTTAATATATTGCCCAAGAAGTGTCAGTAATGTTACTAGTTATGCCACATCCCATTTCCCGACAAATTTAGAAAGTCATCCATCATAAATTTGGGGAAGTTCAAATTTGACATTGCGATATCCCTGGTTAGTACAAATTATTAGTTTTGAATGAATCAATATTGAAACCATATTAATGGTTACAAAATAATATTTATACAATAACGAAGCCACATATATTATACAGTATACATGGAGAAGCTAGGCTAACATAAGGCAGGACTCCACTGGACAAATCAAAGTTGAGTGCCAAAACGTTCTTCATTCAATAAAATGAAACAAGAAATGTCTTGAACATATTAGCAGCATTATAAAATTAATTTAAGTACTGATGCAATTCAAAAAGAATGAAATCTAAACTCATATATAAAATATGCATAAAACTAAACTAAATTCAAACGAACTAGCTTAACTTGAATGAGTGTGTGTAGACTTCTTCATAATTGTATAAAATAAAAAACGATCAAATTCAAGAGCTGAGCATATCAAACATTATACCTGTGGTGCAACCAATCTACGAGGAAGAAGTTCTTCATGGCGCCGAGCACAGAATTCCCAAGACAGTATCTGAAAACGATCAGGAATAGAAGTGGTAAAAAAAGCAAATTTAAAAAAAAAATCCAAGTCAAATTTACTTCCCAGTCTACCTTTAATTCGGGGGTGAAAATAATTCGAAGTTGACCCTCATGAACAACACGTAGTTGCTCATATATACTTTCTTGAACTGCCTTTGAATACTCCACCAACATCATTCCTGAAGGGAATCTACACTCACGAGGCAAGTCCAAGAACAAGATCTCATCAATGACACCACTGCTAAATTTGATTTCATTAAGTCTAGGGAGTACTTCAAAAGTTGCCTCTATTGACCCCCAGCAAGAAAGAGAAAAAAAGGGTTACAACATATAACATGAAGGCTAAAGTTTAATAAATATGGGCATGAGATGAATGAAACTTCAACATATTCTGCAGTAATCTCAATTTAAAGTCCTAAGCATCACTTGTGACTGCATTATGCATATATATCTGCAAATTTAGCAGTAAAGAGAAGAAAATTGCTATTATAATATAGATGAAGAGAGTAACACAAAATATACTTCAACTACTGCCGTAATTCTTTGACACCTGTTCCCCATAACAGTACAAGCAAAAGAGACAAGGTTGGAATAATTAATGCTTTAATACAAAGCAAGAAAGAAAATAGATACACTAAGGAACAGATGCTTAAGGGGTATAATGGAGCTAGGAGTCTTCCCATTTTGACTGTAGGAAGCAGCGGTGTCAAAGGAAAGTGATGATAACCATGGTACGGGAGTTAGTAAGGACAAGAAACTATTGATCTTGGAAGGACCAATGACTAGGTCACGAGCAAAGAAGGTCAAAGAAGTCATGGAATTACTTGTTCAAGTTATTCAAACATCGATCACAATAAACAAAAGAACAAGTTTCATATTGAGCTTGGAAAAAGGAACAATGAGGATCAACTTGGTTCAAGCAATAGACGAGGGAGCTGAAGGGAAAGCCATACGACCGCATAGTACATCTAGGCAAGCGGCCGCATGCCTCCATACCGAAACCACACTGAAGGCTGAAGAAAGGCCTATGCGACCACATACTCTTAACACCTACGCGGCCACATAGTGCAAAACTGGGACACGTTTTTCCAAATTTTGTTTAGACTTTTATTTTAGTTAAAACTCTTTTATGATATCTTTTTTATATCTTTTAGGTGTAATTCCATTTTTTTTAAATAAAGGTGTGTGTTATCCACATTGTTTGGAAGAATGTATTCTAGAATAGTAGATTGATGGAGAATGTATGGTTGAGAAAGAAGGAAAAGTTATTGATCTGATAGAAAATATTATTTTATTGAAGAATGTGTGGTTAAAAATGAGTAGAAGAATGAAAATGAAAATTTTAATGTGTACCAAACAAGTGCTAAGTTTTATGAATTCTATATAAATAGGATTATTTTTTTCATTGTAAAAACACACAATTTGAGAGATATTATTGCTAGATATATTGCTTTCAACTCGTTTTTCGTTGAATTGATTATGAACTTATTAAGAATTAAATTCTTGTAGCGTTTAACAAATTAAGTAATGTTTATAAGTTTTGTGATCATAGGGTCAAAATATTGTTGGAGATTGTCTTGTTCTTTAGTTCAATAATTTATTGGGTCGAACTTTTCAAACGTTGATTCTTGTCTTTCTTGGTTTTGATCTAATTTGTCATGGGTTTTATAGCTTTAAGTGCTATGTTGGTTCGCATTAGTTTGTATCAGAGTTTAGGCTCCAAAAATTAAGGTTATATCATTTAATTCCTTGTTTGTTTTTTGTGTAAGTGTTCATCTTCGTTCATCTTGTTCTTCATCTTTAGTCAATTCAATACAATCAAAATATCAAAAAAATTCAAAAGTTATTTGTGTGCTAAATTAGTGCTCAAATCAATTTCTTTTCAATTTTTTAGGTTCTTTGTTGAATTTTCGTACATTTAGTAAAAAAATAAAAAATAAAAAAATCGATATTTACAAAATAAAGGTGTCCAGTTCCAATTCGAGAAACGCTTTCTTGAATTTATCCTTGGTGTTTCCATTCAAGTTCGAATTCCTACTTCTCGAATCATTCTAGAGTCACTTTCTTTACTCAATTCTTTGTTTGAACTCTACAAAGGTTGACTTTTTTATTAAGATCAAATTAATTCTTTGAAACAATTGTAAGGAAGCATTAAGTGGAAAAATGTAAGAATGGTGAGACTAATAGAGGGAAAAGGCCAAATTGAGTGAAACACGAGTGCACACGTAAGATAAATATTATTCTAGATTTAAAATATCTGACAGAGATGATTCTACTTCAAGTGGGAAGAATAGGCAAGTCTAATGATGAAGGAGAATGATACAACGATTTGAAAGGTTATTTGATTATATGGGAGATAGAATGGATATGCAAGAGGTATGGATGCAGAGGCAAGACACCTTGCTTGCTAATTTGCAAACCTAGGGAAGTTCCTAACACAAGGAGACAAGATAGGCGGAATCCTCGAGCGGATATTGGTTGCGAAAATGAAGCGGATAGTGGGATTGGTGATGATACATTAGTGGAGGCTGAAATAGGAAGGATGCGGAATAGAGAAGATAAGCATGATAAGGGGGTTAGAGATTGCGTTGAAGATAGGGTTGATAGAAATATGAACATTATTAAAATGACAATTCCTTCATTCAAAGGAAGGAACTATCCAGAGGCATATTTGGAGTGAGATAAAGATAGCTTATATTTGATTGTCATAGCTACTCAGAGAAAAAAGATGTAAACATGTTGTCATTGAGTTTACTGATTATGCTATCATTTGGTGGGATCAAATAACATCTAGGAGGAGGAATCACGGGAGGCCTATTGAAACATTTGGAGAATTGAAGGCTATTGTCAGAAAGAAGTTCGTTCATAATCACTACTATAGGGATCTTTATCAAAAATTACAAAGTCTTTTATCAAGGATCTAGGAATGTGGAGGATTATCACAAGGAGATGAAGATTGCCACGATTAGAGCGAATGTTGAAGAAGATCGGGAGGCCATTATGTCTCGATTTTTGAATGGTTTGAATAAGGAAATAACTAATGTGGTGGAACTCAACATAATGTAAAGTTGGAGGACATGCAATATGTAGCTATGAAGGTGGGGAGGCAGTTGAAGGGAAAGGGAGTAGCTAGATATCCATTGGTTTCTCTGGGTTCTAACTCTTCTTGAAAATCGAGGTGGGATAACAAAAGAAGTGATGGACTGTTTCAAAGAGTAGAACTAAGCTACCAATGGGAAGAGAGGAAGTTACTAGCAAAGCTACACCCAAGGCGGATCCCCAACCCCATAGGAATCGGGATATCAAATGCTTTAGATGCTTAGGATCGGGACACATTGATTATCAATGTCCAAACAAAGGGGAGATGATCTTGCGAGACAAATGGAGAAGTAGTGAGTGATAGTTAGGGTGATTATGATAACATGCCGGAATTAGAGGATGCTGGCGATGGTGATATAGTGGAGTATGCAGTGGGAGAGCTACTCGTTACAAGGAGAGCTTTTAGTGCTCAAATCAAAGTAGATAACTTGGAGTAACAAAGGGAGATCATATTTCACACGAGATGTCACACCACAAGGTATGTAGTATGATTATTGATGGGGGTAGTACCAATGTGGCTAGCACTACACTTGTTGAGAAATTAGGATTAACTATGCTAAAACATCCTAGACCTTACAAATTACAATGGTTGAATGAATGCGGATAGGTTAAGGTGGATAGGCAAGTGTCGATGAGTTTCTCAATTGGGAGGTATCATGATGAAGTGGGGATAGCAACGGGGTGGGGTCGGGGCTCACCCGCCTCCGCCCCCACCCCCGTCCTCGCCAAGCAATTTCTCGCCTCGTTACCCATTTAAGGTGAGGCAGGGCCCTTGCCTCGTTTACTACCCCATTTAATTTTTATTTATTTATTTTACGTTTTTGATAATTTACTTTATTGCCCTCATTCATTAGATGGAGACAAATAATTTAAGTTGTCATTTTTTATTAGAACTAATGAAATTTTTCATTTAAAGTATTGAATTCTAAAAAAAATAAACGGGGCGGGGCACCCGTTACCCCCCGGGGCAAGATTCCCCTCCTCGAATACCTGATTAAGCGGGTAATCCCCGCCCAGTTCGGGGAAAGGCCCCGCAGGTATTGGGTTTGTCGAATTTTTTTGTCATCCCTATGATGAAGTGATGTGTGATATAGTTCATATCATGTCAGACATATTTTGTTAGGGAGGTCATGGTAATATGATAGGAAGGTGATACATGATGGGTACAAAAAAAGGAGCAACTTTACTGAAGATGGGAAATCTATTACTCTTGAACCGCTAACACCGGCACAAGTTTATGAAAATCAAATCAAATTGAAAAGTGAGGAAGATAAAAGAATGATAGAAAAAGAGAGTAAGACTGATCATTCGCGACAAGAAGGCAAGAGAGAAAAAAGGGAGGTGGTTAATTGTGAGAAAAAAGGATAGAACCACAAGAGTAAAGAAAAAGAGTTTTGAGAGGAGAGAAATCAAAAGTGAATTTCTTTGCAAAAGGGAGTAGGTAGAAGTAGTTGAGAACCGATCTATGATCTTGTTGAATTATAAAGAATCACTCCTCAACTTTGAGGAATCTAAAACACCTCTCCCTAGTTTGACTACTTTTTCGTAAGAATTTGAAGACTTATTTTCGGAGGACATGCATGGTGGGGTACCACTCATTCGAGGAATTGAGCATCAAATTAATTCCGTACCTGCAATTGTCATTCCAAATAGGCCGACTTATCTGAGTAATCCTGAGGAGACTAAGAACTTCAAAAGTAGAACTGATGAGCAAAGGGTATGTGAGGGAAAGCATGAGTCCATGTGTCGTGCTAGTGCTACTTGTGCCGAAGAAAGATGGAACTTGAAGGATGTGCGTGACCGTCAGACGATCACCATAACAGTAAAATATCATCACCCTATACCTAGGTTAGATGAATTACATGGATTGTGTATATTTTTTGTTGACGTATGAACCCACAGTCGCTACCCGTAAGTGCGCACTGGGGAAACCTCGCTCCATGTGCAGTAGCCCACAAACTACACAAGAGAGATAAAGCGCACTAGGCAAGCCCCGTGCGACGGGCTCGGCTAAGGAAATGTTGGCAGGGGATTCGAACTCGTGACCTTCGGTCTCCGCGTTCACCTGCTCCACCGTGGCCGATACCTAAAAGCATAACTGAGATAAGAAGTTTTCTGATTTTGCTAACTTTTATAGGCGTTTTGTTAAAGGTTTTTGCACACTTGCCACACCACTCACGGGGATTGTAAAGAAAAGTGTAGGATTTCATTAGGACGTTGAACAAGAACATGCTTTTAATACTATTAAGGATATATTGTGTACTACACCGATTTTATCACTACCTAACTTTATCAATACTTTTGAGATTGAATATCATGCTTCGAGAATAAAGTATTGGAGTTGTTTTGATGCAGGAACGAAGGCCAATAACTTACTTTAGTGAAAAGCCAAATGGAGTAGCTCTCAATTATCCTACACATGATAGGGAGTTGTATGCACTTGTTCCAGCTTTAGAGACACAACAACACTACCTATGGCCAAAGGAGTTCGTAATTCACTCTGATCACGAGTCCTTGAAGCATTTAAAGGGTCATGGAAAACTAAACAAGAGGCATGCAAGGTGGATGAAGTTCATTGAGACATTTCCATATGTTATTCGATGCAAACAAGGTAAAGAAAATATGGTAATTGATGCATTGTCAATGAGGTATATACTTCTAACTTCTTTGGGTGTCAAATTTCTAGGATTTGAATATGTTAAAAACGTGTATGCTAATGATGACTTTTCTAATATATATGAATCATGTGACAAATGTGCTATAGATAGATTCTTCAGATATGATGGATATTTATTTTGGGAGAATAAGTTATGTGTGCCTAAGTGTTCAATGAGAGAATTGTTAGTACGTGAAGCACATAGTGGAGGTTTAATGGATCACTTTGTGATTAAGAAAACCCTAGAGATGTTAAATGAACGCTTTTATTGGCCTAAGATGAAAGTTGATGTTGATCGTGTTTGTAATAGATGCATCACTTGTAAAAAGGTTCAAGTCTAAGATTTTACCTCAAATCTTGTATACGTCATTACCCGTTTTCAGTGAGTCTTGGGTTGATGTGCCTATGGACTTTATGTTGAGTTTACCTAGGACTAAGAAATAAGGAGATTTCGTATTTGCGGTGGTAGATAGATTTAGTAAGATGGCATATTTCATTCCATGTCATAAAATTGATGATGCCACTAATATTGCGAATTTATTCTTTAAACAAGTAATGTGTTTACATGGAGTACCTAAGAGTATTGTATCGGATAGAGATGTTAAGTTCCACGGTCATTATTTGAAAATTTTGTAAAGTTAGAAACTAATCTATTATTCTCTACAACTTGTCACCCACAAACGGATGGACTGAGATTGTTAATAGGACTATAATACAACTATTGCGCACTATAATCAATAAGAACTTGAAGAGTTGGAATGATTGCTTGCCATTCATAGAATTTGCATATAATAGGGCCACGCATTCTACTATTTTTATACTCCATTTGAAATTGTTTATGGTTTTAATCCACTAACACATTTGGATTAAATTCATTTAACTACTAATGAGAGAGGTAGCTTAGATAGAAAGAAGAAGGCCGAGTTGGTAAAATACCATGAGAAGGTACAATGTCGCAAAATAAGCATTATGTTTCTCAAGTAAATAAATGACGAAAGAGCGTTACAGTTTAACCGGGAGTTTGGGTTTGGGGGCATATGAGAAATGAATGTTTTCCGGCTCAAAGGAAGTCAAAGTTGCAGCTGAGAAGGGATGGACCGTTCCAAGTACTTGAAAAGATCAACTACAATACTTGTACATTGGTTCTTCCAGGTGAGTAACATTTCTGCTACTTTCAATGTTACTGACCTTTCCTTGTTTAATGCAAGTGAAGATTCGAGGACGAATTATTTTGAAGGGGGAGGGAATAATGAGAATCATAGTATGGGAGCTAGCAAGGAAAATGACCCCGTTGATCGTGGAGGAAGGACCAATGACTAGGTCGCGAACAAAGAAAGTCAAAGAAGTCATGGGATTACTTGTTCAAGCTACAGTGGATGAAACATCGATCACAACAAGCAAAAGTGCAAGTTTCATATTGGGTTTGGAAAAGAAAACAAGGTGGATCAACTTGGTTCAAGCAACAGACGATGGAGCTAAAAGGGAAAGTTATGCGACCGCATAGTACATCTAGGCATGCGGCCGTATGCCTCCATATCGAAACCACACTGAAGGATGGAGAAAGGCATGCTATAAACCTATGCGGACACATAGTACAAAACTTGGACTCGTTTTTCCAAATTTTGTTTAGACTTCTACTTTAGTTAAAACTCTTTTATGGTATCTTTTTTATATTTTTTAGGTGTAATTCAATTTTTAACTAGGTTTCATGGATTTCATATAAATAGAATTATTTTTTTCATTGTAAAAACACACAATTTGAAAGACTATTGCAAGACATATTGCTTTCAACTCGTTCTTACCTGAAGCACAATATAATTAACAATAAGGACAAGTTAAGGAAATGACGGCGGCAAAAACATAATATCTTACCTGAAGCACAATATAATTAACATTTATGGGCAAGGAAGGAAAATCAAATATAGAGAACTGGAAAACATAACTCACCAAATCCCCTCCCAGATTTTGAACCACAAATGTCACATTGCCATGCATCCTGAACAAAAAGAAAAACCAATAAAAGATGACTGATAAGAAATTGTGCTTCTAAGAAATGCCACTCAAGGACATTGGAAGGAAAGATAAGAGAGGACCGAGGAGTTGGGGGACAATTCATAAATGAGAGAAAAATTGAAGGAGAGCAATTAGTTATATTTTGTTGTTCTGAGTATCCATATCAGCTGAAACTTCAAGTCAAGCTATAACACATTCAGCAAATATAACCGATCATCCAAAAGAATTACCATCGCTGCCTGGGGGAATACCCCGAGTGATTGATGGCCAACGTTATCATACAAGGATAGACACCACCTCTTCTTTGCACGCGGAGAGTAATATTCAGCCACAAATGTCTTCCAATAAGCATAAGTGTTGTCCTGGAAAGATAGAAATACGTTAAAAGCACAATACACGTGAGACAAATTTCAATTTTAACAATTGGAATTGAGGGGAAAATAGAAAATCAATACCACTAAACATATGTCTGATGTAAGATGAGGTGTGGGTGAAAGAAAATAATCCCACTAAACACGTCACATGTAAGATGTGTGGGTGAAAGATAATAGATGGTAGAAACAAGTTGTGATATAGATGTGTGTGGGTGAAAGATAATAGATGGTAGAAACAAGTTGTGATTATATGGTGCCAAACTGCTAACTGCTAGATATTAAGTTACTCACAGGAGGCCGCTGTCGCTGATGAAACAAGTATTGCATTAGCCGGCGAGAACATACACCGCTATCATTGGGGCGCTTCATTGTAGATGCAGGCTGCAATCCCTGTTGTTGAAGCCGCTGCCTTAACTGCAACTGCTGCTGCTGTTGCTGTTGCTGTTGCTGTTGCTGTTGTTGCTGCAGCAACTGAGCCCGCTGCATTGGTGTCAGAGACTGTAGAAGCTGTTGTTGTTGTTGTTGCCTTAGTCTCTGCTGCTGAATCAGAGATTGCAACTGAGGATTGGTGTTCTGTAAGTTCATGGGATCTTGTCTCTGTAGCAGCTGCTGCAGAACGTGCTGTTGTAAAATATCTTCCTGCTTGATATCCAACCGGGGTTTCTTTTGCAGATGAGACACATTGGTAGGATCTTGAATGAAAGCACTAGGTACCCTTGGACCACCAGGAAGCTGGACTTGTCCCATCCTTGACGTAGGTAAAGATGTGGCACTTGAAGCTCCCTGATGCTGCTGCCCTTGCTGGACTTGTTGGGAGCTTTGCTGCACAACAGAGGATCCATCCATAACAGATGAACCAGAGATGCTAATGTTGTTAGATGAGAAGGACATGGGCGATGCAGGCAAGCGCATGTAAGATTCTGTATTAATGCTAGCACTTCTCTGCAGACGGGGACCTCCTGATAGTCCTGAATTGGCATCTGTGACCAAAGAACTTGCCCCGAAACTTTGCCCTGAGTTTGCTGCACTGTTCAAGACTGTATTACTAACATCTCCGGAAACCAAACCCATATTAACAAAAGCATTCTCAGGTATTGAATTAGACGAGTTCCCAAAACTCAACTGGTGGTTCCCCTGGACCTGGGATTGCCCGTCTCCTTGGAAAAAGATTCCTGAACTCGAAGAAGAATTTGTCATACCTCCATCCACCCGAGAGAGCTCCATTGGACGCTCTGTTGCCTGGTGGCTGAGATTCAAATATCCATATAGTTTTATTAAAAACTTCACATGCCAAGCTAGACTCAAAAGCTGATATTAGGAAAAACTTAACTTCATCCAAACACCTAAGAGCATCTTCAACAATGCTCTTTATTTAAAGAACATATTTTTAAATATAAAGATAATCTTATAGAAAATATGAAAATAAAGAATGAGATTTTTTAAACAACTCCAATAATACTCTTATATTTATTCCTTATTCTGCTTTTTTCCATAAGTATTTATGATGTAAATTTTCTCTCTTTTTCTACCTTACTTTCATCTCTTATATTTTATCATTTTCCTTGCATGTTTCTCTATAAACTAAAGAGATGCATGGAAATTTGAAAAATCTTCATTGTACCATTAACATCAAAATCTACGAAATCCCTAATTATCTCCAAGAAACCCTATATTTTGACCACTAAGATTTAAAAACCCACACAGTAAAGCCGGTAACAATGAGCTCAAAATAAGACAGATTGTTCAATTAGAATTGTAATAAAACTCATTAATTTAGTAAATAAAATCTTATGATAACTCAATCACAACCATCCCAGATAAAAAAATAAAAAAGCGATCAAAGTCAAAAATCAGTTAATTCAATAAATTTACTCACCAAGTTCTAAATCAACAGCGAAAAATCTAATAACCTCTTCTATTCAGCACCCATTTTCACCTAAAATTTACAATTATTATACAAGAACTGATTAAAATAAAAAAGTACACCAGGGACTCAAAGCTTTATGCTTCAACAAATTACAAAAGTAAAATAAAAAAAATAGTGTAAAATAAATAAAATTTATATATAACAATTTAAATGAAATTAATATAAGAAAGCAACGTAATGAAATCCGAACCTAGAATTGCTGGGAGAATTTTGCTTTTCTGTATTGTTCGATTTTATATACCTAGCGGAAATTGGAGGACGGCGTGACATACTATAGCCGGTAGATGACAGCGGGTGACTGGGTATAGACAGTAGAATTTTGGACACGTGTCAGTGGTTATAGGAGCACTGAATCGTACGGTGTCAAACGCGAGGTCATCAGGTTCGTGTATTACGTGGCGAGATCATATTGGTTTTTGAATTTAATAATGTTCTGTTAAGACGGAGTTATTCTTCTGTCCTCGTTATGAATTTACAGGAATACAGTCGGTTTCTCGAAGGCATAGTTAGTAATGACTATTGCGTGCGACTTGAGAGTCAAGTCGGTAGTAAAGAAAGAGTGTTGTTTTTAGATTATAGCATTTGAGCCCTATTTTTTATAAAAATGACTTTTGTAATGTTGATTTTTTTTTTTTTTGTAAATGTGTAGTCAAAAAGAAAAAAAATAAGTTCGCGTGCAAAATTATTTTATTGAAAATGGTTTTAGAAAAAATGAGTTTTTAAATAATATGGTTCAAACATATGCATAGTCCATTACTCTATTTTTAATAATATATACATACTTATTAACAAGAAATTACTTATTGTAAAATTATAAAATAAATATTGATGATTATATAGTCTTGTCATCATGCATAAATAAATCTTATTTAGGGCTTGTTTGAACCCCATTTTTTAAGTAGAATGCATTTTGAAATAGTAAATTAATGGAGAACGTGTAATTAAAAATTAAAGAAAGGTTTTTGGATTACGTGTAATATTATTTTATTGAAAATTGTGTATTTGAAAAGAAGGGAGAAAAATGTATTTTGAAAAAAAATGAGGATCAAACAAGGTCCTAGTTTAGAGAGTAACGACTTGGCTCTCACTTAACGGGCTGTCCCGGC